>JZKD02S1749637.1:255188-273202 GCA_000966675.3 Picea glauca | reverse complement strand
ATCCATTAAAATTTGTTATAGAAAACGGTTGCTGAGTATCGCATGGTGAACAGGCATGACAAAAACAATGATCATAACCATCGTTAACCCATTATAGTCATAGCAATAAATCGATTTTGTTCATATAAACGCAAAGATAGGTAAATCGTTTTAGAATGGAATCAGACTGAATGAGTAACAATCAAATGCATTTCGTTATTGATCACCACACAGTCAACCGATAGGGTTTTGACAGAGTCAACAAGATCCATAATATAAACCGGAAAAATAACCAAAATGAACATGTCCGAGTTTAATTATAGACACGAATCGTAATATTGGATACGATCAATTTTATTCCTCAAATCGAAATCAAACGATATATTTGTTACAATCGAATGCAGTTCAAATCGTAACAGTCAGTATTCATATCCATTCGAAATTTGATTATGTAACAAAATGATATTTGAATTGGTACGAATATAGAATACACAATCACAACAACTAACCACTTTTCCCATCATATCACACAATATATAACCAAATCGAACAGAGATATTGACTGTATTCCAAAAATAGAGAAGATATCAACAATCCTTAATAACAGAGTATTTAAATCAAATCATGATCAATCGAATTAAATCTAATCGAAACCAATCCAAAAATTAATAATCAAAACTTATATACAACAGATGCATGACAGAGCAGGTCAACAATGTATACAAAGTTTATGAATGTGCCATAAAATGAGTGAAAATTATACCAACAAGATTACTGAGGCTATGCCAATTTGGAATTGACGATTGTCGTGGCTAACTCGACATTCTTGAACAGAATTGAACCAGTTGTTTGTTGCTTTTTGTCAGAGGGTTCCACCTTCACATTACGACCAGTGAGCTTTGCCACTTGGTTTTCCAAATCATGGATTCTGGATTGCAACCTTGGGACATCCAAGTAGTATCTCTCCAACCACAACCCACACTGATCGCAAGGTGGAAAAGCAGGTTGAGCAGAAGGGGGTTTCGATGATTCCCCGAGGGTTTCACGAGGTAGTTCAATGCCAGGGAACTTAGGATTATCCTGTGGACAAGGTGGTAAATTCTTGACAAAGTCATATGCAGGCTTATCACACAAGCCTTCCGAGTAAGGATACTCATCGGCGAGAAACCATTCAATCTCTGAATCAGAGTCTTCCCTGACCATGATAGGTTCTGATTTGGCAGGGGGTTTAGGCTTATTTCTCGCCATGCGAGATATTAACCTATCATTTTTTTTGCCCTTAGAATTAGCACCAGTCTTAGCTTCAGTATTTTTGGTTGCGGGTTTATCAACTTCAACTTGTTTAGTCACAGCCATAGGCAAATTTGTAGGTGAGTCGGGTTTAGGTTTGGGTAGTAAAACGATGTAAGGAACAGGGGGAATAGGCTGGGTTTCAACCACCATGGGTTTATCAACCTGTGGAGGGTTCGATTCTTCGAAGCCATTACGACTGAGAAAATTATCCCAACAATCACGACGTAACCCTAACTCGTAAACCAATATCAGTTTAATCAACCCCAAATGGAAGAGGCTGGTATCAGCTTGGCTACGCTTGTACCTTTTAGCCATCTTGAACAAACTTATATGTAGGTAGTGGGGCATACTGAGTTTGAAACCCATAAAAACCATCAATAGGCGAAGGTGAAACAAGAAAATGAACCCGTACCTACCCTCACAAGTAATGAATTTCTTGATTATCATCAGGAGATCATACCAGCGTGGTTTCAACATTTTTGCAGGCAAGCCTTTGTCACAGAAGTTCACTGTTCGAGACTGAAATAACAATGTCCACGGGACATCATCTACCTTGCAACTTTTGGACCATTTATGTCCCATAACAGGCAGCTTGGTTGGCGAGCTAAGAAACTGTTCATTGATTTCGAGTTGCACATCTCCAACTTTGGCTCTGCAGCCATCAAATGATAACGCAAATTGTCGAGCCACAATAGGACTATAACCATCGAATTTCCTTATGAACGAGAGCCATCCGAATTTTTCCAGGTCACTATAAGCACCATCAAACATCAGCAGTGCTTGGTACCCATTGGGCTCGGCCCTTACGACAGGAGCCATGGCTTCTGTGCATGGTAGGGTTTGGTTTGAACAATTCAAAACACAGGGTCGAAAAACGATAGGGCTTAACAACTTCAGCGCTCAAAGAGGCAAGGATTAATTGCATGCGTGCGAAGGTGGTGGGATTACTACCGCCATGCAGTGTATTAATAACTGAGTACAGTGATGTTCCATCCATAATCATAATCGTTTAAACCATATGTATCGGCCAACCAAATAGGTGTACAACCATATCAACGTGCCATCCATCTGAAGTGGAACCAACACCATATGTTATATTCGTGCGCCAAGTGTACAGTTCAATCCAACATGAAATCCAACATTAACCAACGATCCATCATATCAATCAAACGTTTTAAACCAATGTTAATTAAATCGTGCCAATGTATAGTTTGAAACTATGATCGTTCAATGTAATATCAAACTCACAAAACAATGCACCAAGCATTGATTATAAAATTGAAATCCAAGAGATTAATCAATGCGCCTTTGTGAAACTCAAACCATTTTCATTTCATATCAAATCAAACTTATAATATTACCAATGCATTTGTTGCACATTCAAATGTTTATATTTCAAATTTTTTAGAACATTGCAACCAAAAACCTCATATAATCAATGAGTCAAGAGATCATAGCAATAAGGATCAAAGCATATAAGACCAAAATTAATCATGACCTTTATAGGATCAAATGAGACCAGTAAATCTTCATGCTCAATGGCTTAGTAATCAAATAGATCCAAATGCGCAATCAAGGTAAGAGTGGGCCAAAGGACATAAGTTTGAAAGAATCTTTTGCAGTCATGTAATAAACCAATGGTCAAGTGTCTTTCGGAAAAATCAATAAAAGACGACGACAGTCCCAATAATGAAAGAGGTGTTTTCACACTTTCAGTTGTGAAAACTGAATCAAAACCAAATTGCAATTGTCGCAAAAAATGAAACAAATGTCTAGTTGCACAATGCGACGATGATTTTTCGTTTATAAGACAAGGGGTGTAGGCAGCTTTTTTTAGAGCAATAAAAAAATGAATTGGCTGCCAACAGGTTACTTCTCCTTTCTCCTACTTATCTTCTTCCCCTACTTTTTCTTCTTTCTCCTCTTTGTCCACCTCGTCACCTCCTCCTCCTCCAGGGGAATATGAGGCAGTCTCTTCTGAGGCACTGCTTAGTTCCTTTACATCTTCATTCTTCTTCATTCTGCTACTGTTGGGTGCATTATACTCCTCGCAGGTAACTATCGAGCTGCCAATGAGGTTTGGGTCAAAAAATTCTTCCTTAGAAACTGGTATAAAGAACTCTGCGGGCTATTCCTTAGTGATTTCTTCCAGATCCTCCTCAGTGAGATTATAGTATGATTGAATATCTTCTTTATTCTCATTTTCACATGTGGTGATATATATGAAATTCCTATCTGCACGAAAGTTCATGAGGGGTCTGAACCTGTCCAGAGTGTTTGGCGTCATATGGGGGAACGATTCGATAGCCCTTTTGAACTACATGTAGTAGGTATGGAATACTTCATTCAACTACGACTATTTTCCCATGTTGCACGAGTACCAGAGCATGGTGAAATTAGCAACGAGCATATCGAATGGCTCGATGTCTAAGAAGGTCACACCTTACGGCATCTCCCAAGATGTAAACATGATGAGAATCAGTAGCTAGCTAAATTGGAACTCGTAGCCCTGATCCTGAGCTTCGTGAAAATCAACTTCTAGCTGGTTGACTAAGTACTTCGTCCAGTTCATCTGTAATCCCTCCACGCACTTTCCTATGAGGTCAACCACAAACCTTGTGACCTGCATGGGTTTGTTCTTTCAGACTAGCTTACCGGCAATCAACTGGAAAGCGAGGCACACAACACCATTCTGAATGGAGGGTACCTTGTAGCCTCGCGTCCCCTTCTCTACATCGCCATGTATGTCTTTAATCTTCTGTTCCAAGGTGGGATATGAAGCTTTCCCTTGGTAGAAGTCTTGCGGGTCAGGTCCCTTCATGCTCAATTCGATTATCATATGGATCAGCACCGGATCAACAGTAATACGCCTATCTAACCATAAATAACCATCGTGGAAGCATGACAACAGGCGTTTAACGCACACATTAACCTCCTGGTGCGTTCGAAAGTGTGGACTTTTCATGACATTAAGGATAGTGGATTGTGTGATGTTCATGGTCCATGGTTGGGGAATGATCTTCAATCTCTTTCCCTTCGTCTTATTCAATTACTTGTGAGGTGCGATTATGTCATAGGTCTTGTGGTCCCCTAGATTATAGTCACTGATCTTTAAGGTTGGAATCCTCTCCAACTACGGTCTGACTGCTCGTATTCCCTTCAGAAGGTACGTCTTGATGACTGTGTAGTGGAAGTCCCTTGGGACACTTTCATGATTCACTGTGTCGGCTAGAGGTTGGATGTAATCAAGCAGAACATACAGGATTAACTTCACATTCACTAAGTCATATATGTGCTTGGTTCTTTTCTCATATGCAACGCAGGATGGTCCGGATCTGCAAGCAGTTGATGGGGAGGCTTGCACTCCTCGCGTCGATGAAGCTTTAACTCCTATGGACATCACTCTCTCTGCCATAAGGTTGATTAGAACTTCTTCAAGGAATTTCTCTTCGGCGTTGAGATCATCTAACATACATGCTCAGATTGGATAAATCAGGTGGATGAATGAATGCTCAAAGTAATGGAATAGGTGTCAATCTCAATAAACACAGCGCTGTAGCAATGAGTTCTCTTGTTGGCTTGGCTAAAATTCACAAAAGTGTTCTTGGTGTAATAGCCGACGGAATAAATAGACAGCGATGTAACGGATATTCTTCAATAGACAAGAGGCCTTCATCAATGCAATTATGTTCGTTATGGAGCGGTCCCAACAGTCTGATGGTGAGCTTTCTGGTCATAATTTTTTTTCTAACCATTCAGGGCATCGGGCTAATGGTTATAATGCTTTCAATGGATATATCTCTATTCCATGGTGAAGTACCATGTTGTTTTGTTCTGATATCCCGGGGGAGTTCTAGTTTTGCAAACCTTCCCTCTGCGAAGTCCCCTTGGGAACCTCCATCAGTTTTTCTAGCTTTTCTTTCTTCTTACTGATATTTCTAGCCTTTTTCCCTGTGATATTTATCTTGGTATTCCTCTTTCCATTCTAATTCTTATCTCCTTTTGGTATAGTAACTTCATGTTGTTGAGATTCTTTCGTAGGGTTCAAGGGAAATAATTCTTCTCTGTCTGGGGTAGGTGCTCCGTTATTCTATGAATATTCTTGTGTTTGTTCAACTTCGACATCCAAGTTTATTGTTTTAAATAGATTCGATTTGTTCTCTTGTTCTTCAATCTAGTGTGTTATCCTCCTAGTCATGAAATATTTTAATTATTTCTTATGTTGTTGTAAGACTTCCTCTTCTTTTCTTCTGGTCTGATTTCTCTCAATCCAAGGTTTTCATAATAACATAGCAAATGGGGCATTGTTCTCAATAAATTTAACAACCTCAAAATATTCCTATGTCATAGTTCCATGAGAACTCATAACTATCTAGGTGAGTCTTCCACATAGGGTTATCAACTTTCCTCTAAATAATCCTATTCCTCCTAATGAAGGAATCATGGCAGGATTTCCTAAAATTTCCCAGGTTCTTTCTGTCATAACATTCGCCTGTATTTCCTCATCTAGAACACAGTCTATGTCGAAGTCTCCTATTCTTGTTTCTATGCACTCTTTTTCTTTGAAGATCTCTGATAAGTTGATATTTTGGTGATCATTCAGGGTTTCTTTCATTTGCAGCAATACAATCTCTTATTTTTTGGGGTTCTATCATGGTCTTAGTTTCTTGATCTTCCTCAGGGTTTTCTTGTCTCATATTCATTCTTTCAACCTTAGCAATCATTCTAGGGAAATCTAAAACTTCATGATCCATAGCTTGACAACAAAGACAACTAGGTATTCTACCAAGGAATTCCTTAGCAAGATGTCCCACTCTTATGCAATTATAACAAAGAGTTAATATTCTCTTTCTTTGAAATGATCCCCAACCTTTCCTGTAATGCGCACTAGGATCATAGTAGCTAACCTGCAAAATTTCTTTCTAGGTTCCTACATCCATTTGTTAGTCCAAACATTCTTTCTATGTATAGGAATAACATATCTTTCATTATTTTTATCATATCTACTCATATCAAACCTTCTTCCATCTAGTTGTGCCCTACTTTTCAAGCTAGGACAAAATTTATCAAACATACCTAGATCCATACTTTTGAAACAAAAATTTCCACTTATCTTTCCTTTTTCAATAAAAAAATTTCATTGTTATTATCTTTAACAAAGAAAAAATCCTTCAGATCTTACCTCTTTTCTTAAGATATGACTTTTATTCTTAGCACAAAGCTTCACAAGATAAGTAGACTACTGCGCACAAAAGAAACCAATCTATGCACAGATCTTTCTTTTCTTCAGTTCCCAACAATCACATTTCCAGGTCTCGGTAACGGAACCATTTGTTGGCATAGGGCAGACCGAGGGTTCAACGCTACAACAATGCACCAAAAAAACCCTAACTATTGGCCCTTTCAGCAACACCTGCGAAGCATAGGAAGTCTCACCCGAGGTAGAGGCAGAGGTGGTTGCAGGACTTAGATGTCTGCAACCTTAGCTGGGACATCGATCTATGATTACAACACTTTAACAAAGCACTTAGCAGTTACAGTTCATTAGTATTTAACCAGTATCTACTTTACAGATAACACCCTAATTACCAAGCACCACAGTTTTCACCCAGATATAGCTTATTCAATAACTAAGCACATTCACATAGGTTAGATATAGAATTCATCCATATTATTAATCACAAATAATTAACAGATCTATCTATCATTCATCTATATCAAATCACTTAAGCAAGTAAACACATAAACACATCAATACATCGCATAGAGCATAGCAACATGGGATATACATGGTTCACCCCCAACCTGGGGCTACGTCCACCAACTCTTCTTCTCTTTTATTATCTTTGGTCAATCAGCTACATGCACAGAGCCATAAGATCCTACTCTACATACAAAAGGAGGTCTGTGTGCACCTCACCAGAGCATCCTTCCCGAAGCTAGGTTACATCACAAAGCTTCTACTCAATCTCTTACAGTCACTTTCACTTAGCCTTTCAAGTCTCACACGACATGCACAAAGAATGTACCGTACCACTTGCACTTACCACTTGATATCACACACTTGTGCCTTTACACTTAGCATACATACACACACATACATTGCCTAGATTTCTATTTATACAATTCAAAAGAGGCCTAAACATGGGTAAACCCATGGGCCAACATCCCCATACCCGTTACATAATCCAAAAACCCAAAAGGTCCTAAAAAGAGGCCTATATCCCGTGATCTCTTCTTCGACTTGCGCTCTACCTTCGAAAGCCTGTCGAAGTCCCAAAATTAGGTTGAACCTGACCAAGGATCCTGAAACATTGGTCAAGGGCCAACAACTACAAAATGAATGCTTTTGAATGCTTATATTATATGACTTATATGTACATGAGGAAGCACCATAAAGAGGAAAGTTAGGGGGAGCAGTCTCGGATGGAAAGATACATTTTCCATTGATGACAAAGGGGGAGATATTTATCAGATGCAGAAGATAGAGGCATGATTCTAGGGGGAGAAATGGTCACCGAGATGCAGAGGATAGAGTCATGGTTCCAAGGGGAGCATGAGTGATATGATTTTAGTATTGCATTAGAGTGTTTCCATCAATTCCAAAGGGGGAGATTGTTGATTAAGGTTGGTTGTCATTGATCTCAACCCTTCAAGAAATTCTGGTAGCACAAAGGTTTGGGTAATGGACCCAAGTTAGTTTGATGTAAATATGTTTCATTATTGTCTTGTCATGGTTGATAAGACATACAAATGGATGAACTCCAAAGTGATACCCTTATGGTGAAATCCCTCATGAGAAAACGCTTTACGGATTGAGTTATCCTAGAAGTATGGTTAGAGAACCCATGCTTAATTGTGGAATAATGTTATGAAGGTCAGTGAATTTGTTAGTGAAACTATCCTAGATGGATAGTGCTTGTCATTCCATTTCCGGTGGTATGTGGAACATAACATAACTCCTCATAGTTAGAGATTTATGGCCATATGAAGTTGGAGAACCCTCATGAGTCATATAGAAGCCCCTAAAAGTCAAAGTGTTTGCAAAAGAAATTATTTAAGTAATAAAGTAAAAGGAGAACTCCCTAAAATAAGGAAAGTTTAATGCTACATAAAAGTATAAATAAGAGGCAAATCTCTCTCATTTAAGTACACTTTAACACATTGAATATCTTTTGTTGTGTGCAGCTTATTGCAAGTACTCATTGATACATCTAAAGTTGTGAAAGTCTAAGGTAGTACATAGGGTTGATGGAGAAATTCTTGGAATTATAGCGAATACTAAAAAACCCTATTTTCTGAGCCGTACATGGGCTGGCTGTGTATAGGATGCATACATACTGAGGCGTACGCGGGCTGAAAGTGTATAGGGTGCATACATATTGGTAAAGCCATGAAACTTGAGAATATGAAGATGCAGAGGTTCTAAATTCTGAGATCAAGCTCCCTAGAAGGTCTATAGTGCTCAGATACATCATATCTATCCATTGATTCAAAAGATATGTCTTATTTCTATGAATAGTTGGATTTTGATGTATTCATGAGAAACAGTTATGGATATTTGAGGATTCTCCCTAGAGAGACTAGTGGTTGCATGGGATCTTCTGCATAAGTCATATCTACATGTAACTTACCCAACCACCCACAGGTCAGGGTATTCTACCTTCAAGCCCGCCCTTGGACTTATTTCTCTTACCGATACCTTTTTAAAATTTAAGCATGCATAAAGTTTTCAAGAAAAACTTATGCACCAAAGAAGACATTTCATCATCAGATGAAGATGAAGTTAGTGACAGTGAGACAGAAAGAGTTCTATTCATGGAAGTAGAAGACTCTAATAAAGAATACTCTGAAGGAGAATATGAAGAAGCCGAAGAAGAGTATAAATAAGTTGAAGAAGAAATTGAAGAGGCGGAAGTTGACTACCGAGAGGAATTGATGAGTGCCATAGAAGTTATCAGAAGAGAAAAGAAGAAAAAAAAGAAGCTACAGGCAGAACTAGACAAGAAAGAAGACATTTGAGAATTAGAACAAATGATCACAAATTTGAAGGTTCAAATTGAAGAAGATAAAATAATTGAAGAAGCACTCAAAGAACAGTTAGAAGAAAGAGACAAGATCATTGAAAATTTGGAAGCAAAGATTGTCACATTAAGAAAGGATATTTGTTGGCACAGGGGTAGACCCAGGGTTCAACACTCAAGATCATATCAAAAATCCCTAGCTAATAGCCCTTTTGGAAACACCTATGAAGAAAATGCAGTCTCACTCGAAGCAACGATGTGGGGGTTGCAGGACAGAGATTTCTACAACCAGGGGATCTCGTATAACAACAATCATAGTATTCATAAATTATTTACTAGAAAAATCTACTCTGCGCAGCTATAGATATTGATCTAACACGGTAATTAAAATAATAGTATAATAATGACAGAGATCAAAGAATTAATCATTCACACAACACAAAATATATGTGGTTCACCCCCTCTCTAGGTCCACATTAACATAATTGTGCTTATGGTATATTAAGGTAAATCTTACAGTTCGGATATGTGCTCTTGGCCAACAGATCCTCTCTGTCCTTCTGTCTTTCTCTCCCCCCTCTTGTGCACCCAACTGCAATATATGATCTTCACACCCAGCTAAAGATCTTACAATATCAGAAAGCTTCAATGCTTCTCTCTCTCTTAATACAATGACCTCTCACCATAGTAATAGAGCTAAATCTAATAATAATAGCATACCCTCCTCTAGTACCGACCAGACCTAGGTCCTCTCGACCTCTATTTAAACATTATAGTTCCTTCCCGACAGCCTTAGGATGAAACCTAGGTGTCTAAAACCCTAGGTCAACCTGATCCTCTTTTTCCAGACTTCGCCAGCCTGTCTTTCCTTCCTTCTCGTGCGGTGATCCAAAGAATCCAATGGTGGATTTTTCCACTTCCTGAGTTGTTCTAGGTCCATCTTCCTTGCTGATATGTCATCCTCGATCTCCTCATCCAACAGCTTTCTTTTTCCCACTTTTCTCCATCTTTTCTTCTCTTTTTCTCACTTCAACCCAGTGACAATCACTGTGTCTCCCGCGAAGTTCTCTTTTTACCTTTTCTTCCTTTTTCTCCTTTTCCTTCCATAGCCATGGGCCAACAGGCCCCCAACATTGACCTGGGACTCATCTCGAGGCACTTCAAATCTTCTCCTTTTGTTTGACTTCGACTTTAGACTATGCAGTGCAGCCTTTTCTTTCTGCTTTATGCCTCCTTCCAATCCTTGTGCAGACTATCATTTTTGTGTTTGGTACCAAGTTTCAACTGCACCTGGTACCTAAGCCCTTTTCCTCATGCCTTTACTTGGAGCTATGAGGTAGCTGGTTGTCATAGTACAACTTTAGCCGACTCCCATTCACCAATCCTTCTTTCCATTCTCCATTCAATGTCTTCAGTTGCATAGCTCCTCCTTCTCTGACGTAGGCGATCTCATATGGTCCAAGCCAATGCGTTCTGAAGTTCCCAGGGTGTTTAATAAACTTACTGTCGTATACCAGTACTAAATCACATTGCCTGAATATCTTTTTCTTGATATGCATGTCATGGTAGGCCTTTTCTTGTTCCTTCTGAACTTGTTGATGGAAGCTTGTAATGAGTATGTCTTCTTCTAGTTCGACTAACTATGATATCCTCTCATGAAAAACACCAGTATCAGCGATGCATGTAATTGTAGCAATTTTTAAGCTCGATACCAAGTACTCCATCGGGATAACAACTTCAAGACCATACACGAACTTGAAAGGGGTGTGTGTTGTTAATTTCTTGCAAGTGGTTCTGTAATCCCAGAGTACTGTTGGTACTCTTAAATCCTAGTCATCAATGTTCATGCTACAAATCTTTTTCAATGTTGTCTCCAAGATCTTGTTGAAGGCTTCAACCGTTTCGTTTTTTTGTGGATGATAAGGTGTACTCTTCTGATGGTGGACTGCAAATTCTTTAGTCAGGGCTTCAACTATCTTATTGATGAAGTGTGTACCTTGATCACTCATAAGGACCTTAGGGCATCCAAGCCTGGATATTATGTCATCAAATATAAAACACGTAGTTGTAGTTGCACTACATTCTTTAACTGCTCTTGCTTCGGCCCATCTAGTCAGGTATTATGTCGCAGTGATAATATACCTTTCTCCTGTGCACTTTCCTGGTGGGTTTATAGGTCCCACGAAATCAATGGCCCATTTGTCAAATGCCTGCAGGGTCATCTGTGGTGCTAATGGCATCTCATCTCGTCGGGATGGCTTTCCAACTCACTAGCATATGTCGCATGCTCTAGTATATTCTTTATCATATCTGTGTAACGTAGGCCACCAAAGGCCAACTCGCAAAACCTTCTGTGCAATTTCTTTCCCTGCATAATGTCTGCCTTCAGTGCCTTCATGAGCTTCTGCGAGGATCATCTTGTGCTTTGTTTCCATAATGCATATTATTAGTATCTCATCAGGTCCTATTTTATATAGTTGACCAGCTATCAGTGAAAAATATGCAGCGCACACCACTAGTTGTTTTTTCTGAGAGATTGTATACTCACTCAGAACCATGCCTGTTGATAGGAACTGGACTATGTCTGTGAAGTGGTCATAATCTTTCTAATGGTGATAAGTTGTGCATCTAGTAATGTATCCTCCAGACTGGTAGGTTCTTCACCATGTTCCAACCTTGACAAGTGGTCTGGGCCTTTGTACAATTTTCCTGTCTTAACAATGATCTCAAAATCATACTCCTGAAATAGAAGAAGCCATCTGTAGATTCTCCCCCCCAACACTGGCTTGTTGACTAGGTACTTCAGTGCGGAGTGATCAGTAAACATTTTAAAGTGTCCTCCTAATAAGTAGTTGTGGAATTTCTTCAATGCATACACGATGGATAGTCCCTCTCTTTCTGTAGTGGTGTAATTAACTTCAGTTGTGGACAGCTTCCTACTGGAAAATGATAATGGATGATCAATGTCCCCTTCTCCAGATTGTGCCAGTACTGCTCCTAATTCAATGGAGGACACATCAACATGAACATGAAATTCCTTGCTCCAGTCCGGAAAGACTAGAATAGGCGCAGTTACCATGTTTTGTTTCAGTGTATCGAAGCTCTACTGACATTCTTCTGTCCAACCGAACTAACAGTATTTCTTTAATAATTTCTCCATTGGTGCAGTAATCTGAGAATATCCTTTGATAAATTTCTTGTAATAGCCAGTATGTCCTAGCACAGTGTGTAGTTGTTTGACTGAAGTAGGTGGTGGAAAACCAACTATAATTGCATTCTTGGATGGATCCACCAACAATCCTTGCTTGCATACAATATATCCTAATAATACTCCAAATGGTGAGAAGAAGATGCACTTCTTCAAATTTAAAGAAATTTTACACTGCCTACATTTATTCAGCATTAGCCTTAGACATTCAATATGATTTTTCAACAAACTAAAAACAGTTCAGTCATCAAAGTATGCTTCTATAAATTTATGCAAAAATTCTTTGAATGCTTCAACCACCACCCTGGAAAAGATGGTTGGGGCATTCTTCAATCCAAATGGAATTACTGTATATTGGTAGGATCCCCACTCTGTAGCAAATGTAGTCTTATGGTGGTCCTCCTTGGCGATGCGAATCTGATGATATCCTGAAAATCCATCTATAAAAGACTATACTTCTTGGCCTCCCACGTTATCCAATACTTTGTCTATGAGTGGTGTAGGGAAAGGATCATCTAGACAAGCATTATTCATATTCCTGATATCTATGCAAATCCTGATCTCACCTGTCTTCTTATCTTGCACTACCATGGGGCTAATCCATTCCGACTCCTCAACAGGTTCAATAATCCCTGCTTCCAGCATTCTGTCGAGATCAATCTTTACTTTTTCCTTGTATTTCGGGTTCAATCTGTAGGGCCTTTTCTTGACTAGATTTGCATTTGATTTCAAAGGTATTCTCATCTCTCCCATAGTTCCTTTGATACCCTTCATATCGATGAACTTGGTCAAGCACAAGTCCTGATACTCGTGCAATAATTCTATGATTTTGTCAATGGTAGCAGTGTCCCAGTAATCTCTGACATTGGAAAGATTTGGTGTTTCCTTTGTCCCAATATTTACTTTATTTATATTTATTGGTTGTCCAATGAATGGAAGTTCAACTCCTGGTCCTTCCACATCTCTCTGGCCTTCTATTTCTGCAATATTCACCTTCCTTGGGTCATCATCTTTATTGGCATTAATGTTGTAGAAAATCTACAGTTTCTGGAGGGGTGTAGTACATTCATCCTCTTCTTGCTCTAAAGGGAGGCCAGATTCCTCTTTAAATACTTTTTGTATCACCATCTGTAATGCTTGATCTACTGAAGGAAATTCACTTTCAAATAAAAAGGTGATTATAAAATTTTGGATCATACCTTCCCATTCTAAAGTGATGAGGCATAGTTCTACTTGAAGGTACCAGTTGATCGGGGTGGTATCCAACGTATTTCTGAATCTGTGTACCCATTTTTCTCAAATAACGTCACTCTAGGCCTCTTCCCAGCTACGTATGTGGTCCTTTGGTCAGCTTCAACCGGTGTATCTTACTTTGTAGCTTCCTACTTGTGATGAAAACCACGCTGTCATCAAAGTTAGACATTGTGTCCAGTCTATGATATTTCCCTTGTGTGTTCCCCACCATCTTGCTGGCGTGGCCTTCATGGCCTCATCCATTGCCAACAGCCTCTATTGTGTTGGTACATTTGTCTCAAATTTTGATAAGAAGTTCTCTAAAGGGTTCAGCCCATCAAATGTGGGTAGATTACTTATTGTTGTGCCAATCCAACAAACTTCTCTGGTTACCCTAGCACATCTTCTTATAGATACTTCGTACATCTGGTTCTTCCATTTCTCCAGCACTTCTTCTGAGTCGAATGAACATGTGTTGCCACTTCGCCAACTCACATTTCCATCAGTTGTAGGGTTGATATAATCTTGTTGTCTGGTTGTTAATTTGTAGATGTTTTCCAGTTCAAATGCCTGGTCTTCTTCTCTAATAGGCTATGTATATCGGGGACCCTCATCTGGATCTAAAGGTGCAATGACCTTAAGGCCATATTTCTCAAATGTCATGCGTCTTTTATTTAGATAAAAAATAGTAGAATTTTCAAAGGCCCAATCAATTCTTAACAATATGGGGTAAGGCTAGCTATCATCAACAATTTCAATTACCTCAAAATCTGCAAAGGTTCTTACTCCATCGATGTCCACTAGGACATGCTCTAATCGTCAAAATGGGCTGACGACTTGATGATTATCCATGCGAAGCCTGATAGGGGAATATATCAGCTTGGGATTTCCCATCAGTTCCCAAGTCTTCTTGGTCATCACGTTGACCTCCGACCCTAATTCAAGGACCACATAGTCTATCTCATACTCTCTTATCTGAGCATTCAAGTGTAATTCTTTCTTTTTCCTTCTCCTTTTTCCAATTTTGTGCACTGCCCTATTTAGTAAGGAGTCTATCTTTCCTAGCTCATACTGCTTGATTAAATCTTGTAATTCTTGTACATCGCCTTTATCTTGAATTAACTTAACACAATTTTACAAAATTTCCATGAGTTTTCTTAACTCTTTCCCTTTTGTTGGTGATGTAGATGGATCAAATGCCTGAGGCGTGCCATATTCTTTGATCTCTGGTTGTTTCTTTGATGAATATCCTTGGCCTCTTTTGAACACTTTTCTTACCTCCTCAAATATTTGTCTTTCTTTCTGAGTATCGAACATCGGGGTATTTTCCGTAGCTTTCTTGACTCCGTGGTCGGTTTCAATCCTTCCTTGGGCTGCTTTGTCTTCTCCTGTAGCAGTGCCTCCTCGAGTGATAATAGTGACTCTAGGGTCTACTCTGCGAGGTTCATCATATATTAGTTGTATATGTGGTTTCTTCTAAGGTCCTCATCTTTCCTGAAGTTTAGTCATTGGCAGAGGGCATTGCTCTATGACATGTTGGAATGAGTTACAGTAACTACAGGTTGTACAAGGATTCTGACAATCCCTTGCCAAATTTCCTAGCTACATGTAGTTGTAACAGATTATTTGTGCTTGGCCTCGACCCATACCTCCTCCTCCTCCTACTCCTCTGTACCCACCACGAGAATTGAAGTTTCCTCTCCTCGGAGAGTTGTACTGCGGAGTGTTTCCTTCTTGTTGTACTTTTCCTTAAATCTTGTATATGTCTCTCGACCTTTCATGCATGAGATCATAAGCTCTACAATATCGATCATCGTGCCCCACAGATTTGTAGAATGTACAATATAAGTTTGTGGGCTTCTGAACATACTTTTGAATGTAGTAGCACTCACCTGGGCGATGCTTATTTCTACATACATCACATCAGGGTAGGTTAACTTGTTTCAAGGGGCTCGACACCCCTAAGGCCAAGTACTCATGAAATAAGGGACAATGTTCCTTATCATGGCCTTCAAATATGCATCTTACACACCATATGTCTTCCCTTTTGTCTTTTCCCTTATCCTTCTTCATATCCTCAACCTAAAGACAAACTAGTTAGCTAGCTCATGATCTGGCTAATGCCTGAGATAGATTCTCCCATCGGTGTTGATTCAAGATTCATGGCGATCTCCAAATATTATCCCTGGTATGCAATCTTCTACTGCATCAGAGGGACTCTTATGTGTGGTAATAGTGCAGCGATGAACCATTCTTTTTACTGTTCATCAGGGATTTGAAAAGTTAACCGGCTTGTCAGGGTCTTGAATCTTTGGTTGAACTCCCAAACATGTTCTTCTACCCTTTGTTTAATCTCTTTTAGTTCTGTAATACATTGTGACTCCAACTTAGGTTTCTTAAACTCTGCAATCAGTGCATTTTTTACCTTAGTCAAGGGCTTAGGTTGTGCCAGTCCTTGGACTAGTTTCATGTACTAGCTCAGTGCGCAATCGCTTAGCGTAGTGATAAACTGGTTTCTCTTGATGGCTTCATCGGTGATACTTTTAATGTTCCATACAGTTTCACACAGAAACCAATGTTGATCTGGATCTTCGGATCCATCTCCTCTAAAGATAGGGAGTCTCATTTCATCTACCATAGAGCTGACTAGGCTTCTTGTCTGAGTAGATGTTGAGCTACTAGTAACAGTATTCTAAAGATTCTAGGGGTTCTTACTATTCTGACTGCTAAGTACTGTTGGGACAACAAGAGGATTAACATTACTTACTTCAGTAGTCCGCACAGTTCCTGATTTTTCTGGCTCGCTTTGGCACAGTTCTTAAGCTTCCCCTTCTTTTGTTCTGGTGGGCTCTGGATGCTCTTTGTCGGTCAGATCTACCTCTTCTCCATTGTAGGAACCCTCTTCTCCGTAGTTTTTATTAAACAAGTTTTCAAGGTGAACCCCTCGGAATACTTTTCCACTGCGTGTATTTCCTACTTTTGTGTCACTGTCACTGTCCGAGATCTCGAACATTAGCCTTTTCTGGTTCGACCAATCTACTGTATCTTCAATATGTGATTTTCATGCAAGAGCATATTGATTCTTAGCTTCAGAAAGTGAAAAAACTTTCCTCTCGGTCCTTTGAAAAATTATCTCTCAGCTTGTCTATACAATTTTGTTCTGTCAACAACAAACTTGGTCATATACCCTCCAATGGTACTATCAAACCAATGATCTGGACACATACATTGTGACTGCAAATTGCCAAATTAAGTCTGGACACATACAACTAAGGAGAGCAAGAAATAATCAACATTCAATAAGTAGGCAACACTGCAACAATAAGTTTGACTTATTGAATAATGAGGTTGAATGCTACACTTGTCATAACTTTGGACATAAATCTATTGAATGTCAGTTAAGGAACTATGAACCAGATTCGAAATCTCCTGTTGAAAATGTCAAGTTTTGGAAGAAGAAGGAAAGTAACAAGTGTGGATTAGTATTATCTGCTCAAAGAAAAACGAAACCTTGGTATATAGATAGTGGATTCTCCAAACACATGACGGGAGATAAAGGCAAGTTTATATCGCTAAGTGGAAGTAAATCAGGAACCGTAACCTTTGGAAATGATGCTCCAGGGAAAATAAAAGGAAAAGGGATGGTGAGCTTAAGTAATGGAAAAGGAAAATCCCATGTTCTACTTGTGGATGGGCTGAAACAAAATATGCTCAGTGTAAGTCAAATTTGTGACAGAGGATGTGAGGTGTTGTTCACATCCAAGGATTGTAAGATAAATTCTGTAAACTCGGGACAAGCAGTGGCCAAAGGCATAAGGACAAAAAATAATGTATATGTGCTGAAAGAAAATAGAGAAGAATGTCATCTAAGAAAAAATGATGAAAGATGGTTATGGCATAGAAGACTTGGACATATAAAATTGACCACTTAATCAAACTCAAAAACCTTGAGGCAGTAAAAGATCTTCCAAAAATATCAAATCCCCAAGATTCAGTGTGTAAACCCTGTCAAGTAGTGAAGCAAAATAGGACACAGTTTAAGTCCAAGAGCTTTACTTTAACAGAGAAACCACTCCAACTAGTTCATATGGATTTATGTGGACCATCAAGACAGGAAGGCATAAAGAAAGAAAACTACTTCATGTTGATTATCGATGATTATTCCAGACTTACTTGGGTAGCCTTTCTCAAAGAAAAAGTTGAAGCATTTGAGAAGTTTAAGATATTTAAGGCTTTAACTGAGACTCAAACAGGGAAGAGGTTAAAGGCAGTAAGAT
>JZKD02S1749637.1:226824-254906 GCA_000966675.3 Picea glauca | reverse complement strand
CCCCTCTCAGTTGTCTAACACTCTCTCCTTCTATCTTTCTATCCCCCCTCCTGTGCACCCAGCTGCAAGATCTGATCTTCGCACCCAACTGAATATCTTACAATATCATAAGGCTTCAATTCTTCTCTCTCTTAATACAATGACCTCTCACCACAGTAATAGAACTAAATCTAATAACAATAGCATACCCTCCTCTAGTACTAACCCAGCCTAGGTCCTCTCGACCCCTATTTATACATTATAGTTCCTTACCGACAACCTTAGGCCGAAACCTAGGTGTCAAAACCCTAATTACAAAAACCCTAGGTGTCTAAAACCCTAGGTCAACTTGATCCTCTTTTTCTGGAATTCACCAGCCTGTCTTTCCTTCCTTCTCGTGTGGTGCTCCAAAGCATCCAATGGTGGATTTTTCCACTTCCTAAGTCATTCTAGGTCCATCTTTCTTGTTGATCTATCATCCTCGATCTCCTCATCCAACGGCTTGATTTTTCGCACTTCGCTCCATCTTTTCTTCTCTTTTGCTCACTTCGACCCAGTGATAGTCACTGTGTCTCCCGTGAAGTTCGATTTTTACCTTTTATTCCTTGTTCTCCTTTTCCTTCCATAGCCAAGGGCCAACAATATTCAAAAGAAAAATATGCAGAACAACTCAAAAGTTTTGAATGACATTATCAGCAGTCAAAGGCCTAATCATGACAAGCCTGGACTTGGATACAATTAGATAGAAAAGGGATCAATATCCAAAACAACAGAACAAGAAACATATCCACAAATCTATGAAGAAACAATCAAAGGGGATAGGAAAGTATACAGAGAAAATTACAGGGACACTCCTCCACCAAGAAGATTTAGACTTCAGAATCAACGGTCGACAGAAACAGATAAGTCTCAGGAAGAAGAAGGATTCATAAGAGAACCTCCTTTTAGAATATCTTCAACTCCCAGGTATCAAACTATCTTTTTTGGTTTATGTTATGCATGTAATAATTTTGTACATAAAGCTATGAATTGCAGAGCTAACAATAGGAACATAAACAACTTTGAAAGTCATACACAAAAAGGTTATCCAAGAAGGCCTAGTGAAACACAAAGAAGTTACAAAAGGTTTGAATCATTGAGCACTAAAGTGGAATGATACAAGTGTAACAACTTTGGACACATGGTCAAATATTGCAGAATAGCAATCCCTACTAGATAACAACAATAGAACAACAACAATCACAGATAGGACCCTTATAAAAGGACATGGATAAGAAAGCAAAATTAGTACAACAATGAAGAATTCACACTTGCTCTACAATATAAGAAGAAGAAATTTGGTTGGTATGTTGACAATGATTGTTCAAAACATGTGACAGGTGATAGAGACAGGTTTCTTACATTAAGAAAGGAAAGATATGGATCAGTCTCCTTCATAAATGATGATTCAACTAAAATAATTGGAAAAGGCATAGTCAGAATTGGGAACAAGAATACAAAGGCAGAAAATGTTCTACTAGTAGAAGATATGAAACATAATCTTCTAAGTGTGAGTCAAATGTGTGAACAAGGTCATAAAGTTACTTTCGATTCACAAAAATGTGAGATAAGAAAAGAAGGTTCAGGAAAATTGATTGCTACAACTATGAGAACTTCAAGCAACATATGTGTGTTAAGTGAAATTCGAAATGAAAAGTGTTGTCTAGGAAACGAAGATGAAAGTTGGCTATGGAACAAAAGAATGGGTCACATATACTTTGATAACCTTGTGAAAGTTAGCAAAAGAGAAGCAGCCAGAGAAATGCCCCAGATCACGAAACCAACCAACACTTTATGCAAGCATTGTCAACAGGGAAAGCAAACAAAGACCAGGTTCAAATCAAAGGAATATTCAACGACAAGACCACTGGAAATTGTGCATATTGATCTAGTTGGACCAACTACAACAAACGGTTTAAAAGGTGAGAAATACTTTATGTTATTAGTTGATGAGTATACAAGAATGAATGCATTTTTCTTTCTCAAGAATAAGTTAGAAGCTTTTGAAAACCTCAAGATCTACAAGGAAATGGTTGAAAATGAAATGGATTCAAAAATAAAATGCTTGAGATATGATAATAGAGGAGAGTTCACTTCAAAGGAATTTATGGACTACTACAGCAATCATGGAATAAAAAGACAATTTTTCATTGCTAGGACACCTCAACAGAATGGAGTTGTTGAAAGAAAGAACAGGACAATACAAGAAATGGATAGAACAATGCTAATTGATTCCAAATTGACAGATATGTTTTGGACAGAGGCAATGCATACAAAATTTCAAATTCAAAACATAGTAATTCTCAAAAACAACACTGACAAAACTCCCTACAAGCTATGGAAAGGAAGACCAGCAAATGTAAAGCACTTTGGAGTTTTTGGAAGCAAATTCTACATCAAAAGAGAAGATGGTAGAATGGGAAAGTTTGACTATCATGTGGAAAAAGGACTACTTGTTGGTTACTCAACTACAAAGAAAGCATAAAAGTGTTACAACCTGAGATTGAACAAAGTTGTGGAAATCATCAACGTAACAATTGATGAAACGGGTAGACAAGAATTAAAGGAAGAAGAAAATGAATCAATGGAACAGATTTACGAAGAAGAAATAGAAGATGACAAAGAAGGGGAATATGAAGAGGATCCGACAAAATCAGAAGATCAAGTTCAGAAAGTGACTCCAAAGACACTAAGCAGATGAGTACAGAATAATCATTCTTCAGGTCATATTATCAGAAGCAAAGATGTAGGAGTTGAGACTAGAAGAAGAATGTGGTCACCATAAAAAATGCACTTAGCACTCACATCTACGATTGAACCAACCTGTTTTGAAGAGGCCAGAAAGGATGAATTTTGGAATAAGGCCATGGATTAAGAATTGGATCAAATAGAGAAAAATGACACTTGGGAATTGGTTCCAAGACCAAAGGATAAGAATGGCATCAGCACAAAGTGGGTATACAGGAATAAATTGAATGAAGATGGATAGGGTACAAGGAACAAAGCTAGATTGGTATGTAAAGGATATGCACAGGTTGAAGAAATCGACTTTGAAGAGACATTTTCCGTAGTTTCTAGAATGGAAGAAATCCAATTAATTTTATCTTATGCATGCTCCAAAAATATTAAAGTGTATTAGATGGACGTAAAATCAACTTTTCTTAATGGGGATCTTGAAGAAAAATTCTACATTGAACAACCATAAGGATTTCAGTTGTCAGATAACGTAGATTATGTGCATAAATTAAATAAGTCCTTGTATGGTCTAAAATAGGATCCTAGAGCATGGTACTCTAAACTGGATAAATATCTACAACATGCATGGTTCAAAAATGGAAGTGCAGAAAGAAACCTCTACATCAACGTAAGTCAAGATAGTATTTTATTAATTGAAGCTTATGTTGATGATATTGTTTTTGGTAGTGATGATGACAGGTTAATCCATAAATTTGCAAAGGATATGAAAAATGAATTTAAAATGTCATTACTTGGAGAACTATCCTTATTTTTGGGAATTCGGATATGTCAAAGAAACGAAGGAATTTTTATTTCTCAAACCAAGTATATCAGAGAAAAGATAAAGAGGTTCAGAATGGAATATTGCAAAATAGTTATCACTCCCATGCAAACCAGTTGCAATTTAAGCAAAGATGATGATTCAAATTCTATAGATCATAGGCAATATAGGTCAATGATTGGTAACCTACTATATGTGACAACATCTAGACTAGATGTAATGAAGGAAGTTGGATAGGTGGCACAATTTCAAGAATCACCAAAGGAATCACATGTATTAGAAGTAAAGAGAATTTTCAGATATCTCAAAGGAACATAAGAGTTTGGATTATGGTATCCAAAAGGAAATGATATATCACGTATTGCCTACATAGATGCAGATTGGGCAGGTTGTATTCATGACTAATGAAGAACCAGTGGAGCAACGTTCTACTTGGGTGAGTGTTTATTATCATGGCTAAGAAAGAAAAAATCATCGATATCTTTATCTATAGTCGAGGCAGAGTATATTGCAGCAGCAACATGTTGTACACAGGTTCTTTGGATGAAACAAAATCTTACAGATATATAGATTGAGTATGATGAGCCCATTCCAATCTATTGTGATAATACAAGTGCCAATAGTATCTCAAAGAACCCAGTGATCCACTCCAAGAAGAATCACATTCCAATCAAGTATCACTTTCTATGGGAACAGGTTGCATAAAAGAACATCAAAGTTGAGTATGTTGGCAAAAAACAACAAGTGGCAGACATCGTTACAAAAACACTTCCACTGGAAGCCTTTGAGTATCTTCACCAAAGACTCAAAGTTATTTCTACTCCAAAATGAATGTTTTTTTATGTTTATCTTATATGTCTTAGATGTACAAGAGGAAGACCCATAAAGAGGACAGTTAGGGGGAGAAACCCCGTATGGAAAGACACCTTTGCCATTGATGACAAAGGGAAAGAGATTTATCAGATGCAGAGGACAGAGGCATGATTCCAGGGGGAGAAATGGTCACAGAGATGCAAAGGATAGATGCATGGTTTCAAGGGGAGCATGAGTGATATGATTTCAGTATTGCATCAGAGTGTTGTCATCAATGCCAAAGGGGGAGATTGTTGATTAAGGTTGGTTGTCATTTATGTCAACCCTTGAAGAAAGTCCGGTAGCACAAAGGTTTGGGTAATGGACCCAAGTCTGTTTGATGTAAAGATGCCTCATTATTGTCTTGTCATAGTTGATAATAAGTACAAATTGATGAAATCCAAAGTGGTCCCCTTATGGTGAAATCCATCACGAGAAGATTCTTTGTGGATTGAGTTATCCTAGAAGTATGCTTATAGAACTCATGCTTAATTGTGGAATAATGAGATGAAGGTCAATGAATTTGTCAGTGAAACTATCCTAGATGGATATTGCTTGTCATGTCATTTTCGGTGGTATGTGGAACGACACATAACTCCTCATGGTTAGAGAGTTATGTCCATATGAAGTTGGAGAACCCTCACGAGTCATATAGAAGCCCCTAAAAGTCAAAGTGTTTGAAAAAGAAATTATTTAAGTAATAAAGTAAATGGAGAACTCCCTAAAATCAGGAGATTATAATGCTACATGAAAGTATAAATAAGAGGCAAAGCTCTCTCATTTAAGTACACTTTAACACATTTAATATCTTTTGTTGTGTGAGGCTTATTGCAAGTACTCATTGATACATCTAAAGTTGTGAAATTCTAAGGTAGTATGAAGGGTTGATGGAAAAATTCTCAAAATTACAGTGAATACTAAAAAACCCTATTTTTTTAGGCGTATGCGGGCTGAATGTGTATAGGGTGCATACATACTGAGGCGTACGTGGGTTGACAATGTATAGGGTGCGTACATGTTGGTAAAGCCATAAAACTTGAGAAGATGAAGATGCAAAGGTTCTAAATTCTGAGATCAAGCTCCCTGGAAGGTCTATAGTGCTCAGATACATCATATCTATCCATCGACTCAAAAGGTATGTCTTATTTCTATGAATAGTTGGATTTTGATGTATGCATGAGAAATGGTTATGGAGATTTGAGAATTCTCCCTAGAGAGACTAGTGGTTGCATGGGATCTTCTACATAAGTCAGATCTACATGTAAATTACCCAACCACCCACAGGTCAGGGTATGCTACCTTCAAGTCCTCCCTTGGACTTCTTTCTCTTACCGATACCTTTTTAATATTTAAGGATGCATAAAAGAAAATACTTTAATGACATGCATAGTAAGAGTTAACAAGCATGCATAATCTAAATATTCAATTAAACAATAATTAAATATACAGAGGAAATACATTCATATACATGCAAATGATACCATAACAAAGAGAACTTATCTTTATGAAATATGACACCAACTGGCTACAGACCAAGGACGTTCCACCCAACCGTAGACACTATTGTTCTAAATCTCAACAACAACGTCACCCCTGAGCCAGGGCTATGAATCCACAAGGATGGTTCCAGAGTGTCACATAGCTTCCCAAACCAGTCATCACCCAAGCTCTCACAAGCTTCCCAGTTCTCACAGCTATCCAAGTACCCATCTCTCTTCTACCCAGCTTGCACCACCCAAGAGTATGGACCTCCACCCTTCTTTGCCACACAATCCCTCAAGAAGTCCTTCTCCTTATTCGGGCTCCAAGTAAAATGGTCTAGAATGTCAATGCTAGAATTCTCAGTACTCACAACTATGAGCAATGTTGGACACAGGTCAATGCATCTCAGACATGTAGGCTTCAAGTCACTGCTGGATGACACCAGCGACCACTAAATCCCACCATACTGTGGCCAATTCTTCAGAATTTTGGTTCCCCTTTCCCAAGCCAAGACGTGGATGAGGATGGATCAATGAATGGGTAAGTGGGTGCATGAAAGTGTGCGAGGGAAAATGATTGAACGTATAGGAAATCAGCAAAAAATCCATCAGTTGAACCCCCCCATCAGACCAGAGGCGAGTTTAAGTAACTTCATGGGGATTCAAGAACCTCCTGGCATTCCCCAAGAATCTCACATAACTGATCCCCTCCCTTAGAAAAAAAGGGTAACTAGCATAAGAATAAACACTTAGGCCCTCAAGGCCCCTCTCTTGTAGAATCATAGCCCCCTATAACTCTAGTCCTTGTATGTCTAGCAGCCAACCATGTATTTATTATTAATAATGATAGAAAGCATTACTTGTCTTGGGCACACTAGCCTTTTAATAATTGTTTGGGCACTTAGGCCTCTCATCATTGTAAAAATACATTATTTAAAATGGGGGTTCAAATCCCGGGGTGTTACATCATGTTGCACATTATTTTGGTCACTCTGATGATGACTTTACAAGCATGTAATCAGGCCCTCAAAATCATATTTTACCTGAGAAAAGTGATTGCTTTCCTCTTTTGCAAGACTAATTTTTAGAAGGACTCCACAAGCTACTCATAGTGTATAGTGCGGAAATTAATGATTTCCATAGGCTACTCTATAGCTAGCCTGCGGGATTTCCACAGGATGCTATATAGGTAGGGTGCGGCAGGGTTTGAAAGTCAAAAGAGGAAAGAGGTTCAAGAAGTTTCTAGAAGGGGAATCTTCTGGAATGTGAGGTGGAATCCATATGGTTATGATCCTACTGACTTCTCTGATCTGGTGGGATCATCCTCATCCCTTTAACCACTTCATCTTCTCCTATATAATAATGGGCTTCTCATGGAAAAGGTTAAGCACAGTTAAGCAAAGCTGAGCAAAGGATTGCAGGAAGAATAGGCTAGAGATTGTGTGTGTTAGCGATAATTCTTGTCTTGGACTCGAGAGCATCCAGGTCTGCACATTGCGCAGGAAGCACCCAAGCGCAGCACGGGAGAATCCTTTTTCAGTGACGCGTCAAGCGAGAAGGCGAGTTTTGTTGTCGGTGGCTGAGATCCACCTACAAATTTTATCGATGGTCATCGGGTTTTCGGTGCTACCGGGTTGCCCAAAATTTAGCACAGGGAACAACTCCCATATTTCAAGACAAATCTGGGTCATCCGATCTAACTGGGACAGGTGGAAGCCTGTCGACATATCGCGGATCGGGGTTTCGGGGAACAGGGAGCCCTTAGATCATTGCACTTGGAAGTACCGATCAGTGAAACACTGAAAGCACCTTTGGCATCGAGCCCATGGTCTCAGTCCTGGGTCATATCAAGCGAGCCTGCAAATGAGGGTAGCTCCCTCGTAAATATCAAACGCCCCCTCGTCCATTCATCCTAAGGACGCGTGTCACAATATCTGGCCGCATCCGCATTTTGGCAGTCAGGAGTTCGTGGGGTGAGAGTTTCATGTTGTTCAACATCGCAAAACCTCGAACCCCGATTGCGCTGAAAGAGTAGAAAGTGGGGCCTGCGGTATCGCGAAGTGTTTCCAGCCGTCATTCCAGAGGGGAAACCTGGCAGCAAGTATATCCATCTCGGCACTTCGCCCATCGTGACTCCAACACGCAAAGAGAAGCTCCGTTATTTTTTGATGTGCGAGGTGTCGGGAGAATCCCGGACCCGAGCCCATGACATCGTCAGGAGAGGTAAGAACCATCAGATCTAGAGGGACACGTGGTGCCAAATTAAGCCGTCTCGACATATCTCTCATCGTGATTTCAATCAACAAATATTAGCCCTTTCATACTCGTGAACACCGAAAGCATATGGTCACAACCCATGGTCACTTGGGGAGAGGAAGGAGCTGCATAAAGAAGGCCAAAGCCACTGAGTTCAGTTGCAGAGGGGATCATCGCAACCTCCAGGCTCCATCGGACTCGATATTAATAGTGTTTCTAGTATTGAAGTAAATGAAGGTAAGAGCGGGTGGTTGAAACCTCCTTTCATTCATTAAATGAGGGGAATGGAGGGTCTGGCCAGCCACCTACTCACAGAAGTCCTGTGTATCGATTCTCTCAACAAAGCCATGCCGAAGTCCTCGACTCAACAGAGAAGTCTACTCACACTAGCCGAGCACTTCATGGATCAGCTACCCTCCTTACAGGAGCCATGCATAGTTAAGGTGGCTTTTAAGGGAAGATATCAGTACGATTTTGACTGAGGGGACACCAAGCCTTGAGTAACTGGACACGCCTCTGTGAGATGAATTTTCCTAAGTATATAGACTCAGTCTTTGTATTTTGTAAGTATCGATGGTTGAGCAAAGCTCCCGACTGTAAATTTTTAACAACCACTCTAGTTTCCTGGTTCTGCATCTGTATCTGAGATTTCTTCTTTTATGACAAACAGTTTTCTTACTCCGTTTATGTTTTCATCTCATACCAGAGAGTTCATGATCGAATGATTCACATGAATTGTTATAGTTATGTTATGATAAAGGATTTGTCGTTGCATTATTGTATTCCCTGGTCTTCTGTGTTTGAATATAAGAGGATCTTGTGTTTGGACGCTTTCTTCTTCGGTCTGTTAGGAACCTGATGTTTATGACAAACCCTTGCACTCTTCTCATACAAGTCTTCCACCTGCTTAGCCTTATTACAACTCACTGTTTGAAGTTTATCTAAGACCTCATTTGCCCATGCATGCCTGGCCTAGTTTCGGAGTTAGAGACACATCGTATTGAGTTAACCTCCATTTGATCACCCCATTAAACAAAATGTGACATTAAACTGATGGGCGTTGGGCTCTGCTCCTGCTGCAATCTAGGAGTGACTTCCGTCACCAACATTTCTGGCACCGTTGTCGAGGACGAAGTTGAAGATTTTCCTTGGGCAGAACGACATTGAGCCTCTGATTTTGAAGGTGCATCAGATATCAGATCCCTTAAAGGTTGCTATTGTGCACCTGGCGACTCCACTGTGGTGAATCCATTGTTTCCACATCACTGTTTCAGCTGTGGCTACTGTTAACACACCTGAAAGATGACCCTAAGCAGCTTTCTCAAAAAGGTCTCAGCGGATGCTTTCTCAGCCTGAGAAGCTTCCTGGGGTAACGAAAAACGTTAAGATCTGGCCTTTGATGGTGAACAAGGACCAGGAATATTTGAAGTTGCGCATCTTTCACCTCGCGACTCCATGATTCGAGGATCGATTGGCGACTCCACTGGTTCGTATGGAGAAAATCCTTGCTCGCAAGTTTGCTCCTTTTAATTTTTCTGTTATTCCTAGTTTTCCTAATGTTGTTCCCTCTCCAAATGAATGGGGTGATTATTTGCCCATATTTGGAAAATGTGAAGAGGACAACCCTACTCAGCACCTCAGTGAGTTTCATGAACTTATGCGTCAGTGGGAGATACATCATGAGGATGTATTAATGAAGATGTTCATGTTCTCGTTAGTAGGGGGTGCACGTAAATGGTATCATTCTTTACCCCCTACTAGCATTTCTTCACTCAGTGAATTCCATGTAGCCTTCACTGCCTATTGTCAGGAGCTTTATCCCTCTGATTTGATTTTTCATAGCTTTTTTGAGGGATACTACAACAAATGTATACAAGATAGAGTTGTCTCTTATGTAGGCTATGAGGATGATCCTGATGACCTGGATCAGAAATTAGTGATTTCTCCTCCCCATTCGTCTGCTTCGGGTGAAGTTATGGAGCTGGTAAAATCTATCACTGCCATACTTGATAGGTGGAAGATGAGCGATGTACAGAGGATTTTGGTATCTCTACAATGGATGATTATGAAGATCCCAGGGAGGAAGAAGATGCTTCGGGAAAAGTTATGGAGCTGGTAAAATCTATCACTACCAGACTTGACAGGTGGGAAGTTGAACAATGTGATGAGGATTTCCCATCCTTTGAAGCAGAGGCCCTTAGCAGCTCTACTGAAGGTGATTATGAACAAATCTTTCCCACGGGTCCTATTTATGGTCATTATGAATCTGACCCATGGGAGAGCCAAGAAGAAGAAATCCTCCCAGATATGATTATGTCTGGTGAAGGTTGTGATGATGAGGGCTGTAAGGATAGAAGACTGGGGGAAGAAGATCCTCTAAGTGAACTGATAGAGAAGGCGAAATCTCTCACTGCCCAACATGCAAGGTTGGAATCTGAGGACAATGGGGAGGATTTTCCAGTCTTCAAGGAAGATGTTCTAGATGGCTCTTTCAAGGAAATGATTGAAGATTTCATAAACGCAATAACATCTGCCCCCGATGAGCTTGTTGTCTCAGATCAAAATGATGAAGAGGTAGTTATGGAAGAGGATTGTTCTCTTTTCCTTCACGAGATCTCCCATGATGTGTTTACATTCGGGGTCGAAGTGGAGGAGCGGGGGATAGTTCCACTTCTGTAAGTTGGAGAAGCTTTGTTCCCCCCGACTTTAATGATTATCTGGAAGAGGAGCAGCAGAACCCCACATCGCCTTTTGTTGATCAGTGTAGCTAGCCCACTTATGATAGTCACGAATTAGAATCTGAGCTCAATATGTTGGATTTCCAAGAGCAGGTCGTAGAACCTTGTCCTCTGCTCACTAAGGAAAATCATCATGAGGAAATCAGCCATCTCAGTTTTTCAGGAGACGCTGAGCAGTACGAGGAAGAGCAGAATTTACCTGGGGAGGTTGTTTATGATGAATACCAATCTGACCCGGGGGAGATCCAAGAAGAAAAGGAAAAGGAACTAGAAGAACAGTTAAGCGCACATTTATTTTCCTATCCAGAGCCAGTCAACGAGTAGCCACCGCCCGAGATCAGTGACCCTACAATAGTTTTCCACTCACATGTGCTTGTCAGAGATGTTCATCAACATGAGAACAACTGCGTAGCAGAGGAGGCTGCCTGTTGCCAATTTTCTGAAATTTACCACTCATTCTATGATCCTGTCAGCGAGTACATGGAGTGGCATTTCCCCTATGCCTTGGAGCCGCCCTATTTCATTTCAACTTCACCTTGCGAAGAGAAGTTGAAGAGTGTAGTCGTTTTGCTGTCATGGTTACACTATCTTTTGGTGATCATCGATAGAAGGAAGGAGCTTCTATCCAGGAATCTTCTTGAATGGCTATGGCGGAAGTTTTCTTTCACCTAGCCCATGTAAAATATTTTATAAGAATTAGGACTATATATAAATAAGCTCCTTTGAGCATGTAGCTTTATTTTGTTGCTTTTAGTTTTTGGCTTGTATTTTCAGCAGCAGGATATTTTGAGCCTGATTCCATAGCCCAACAACAAGGCACTGAAGCTGCAGAATAAGTTCTTAGAGCATCACAAGGATGACTCTATCCCCCATGGAGCCTAATTTTAGTGATAATTCCTGTCCTGGGCTCGAGAGCATCCAGGTCTGCACATTGCGCAGGAAGCACCCAAGCGCAACACAGGAGAATCCTTTTTCAGTGACGCGTCAAACGAGAAGGTGAGTTTTGCTGTAGACGGCCGAGATCCACCTAAATATTTTATCGACGATCATCAGGTTTTTGGGGCTACCGGGTTGCCCGAAATTTAGCATAGGGGACAGCTCCCATATTTCAAGACAAATCTAGGTCATCCGATCTAACTGGGATAGGTGACAGCCTGTTGGCATATCGCGGATTGGGGTTTTGGGGAATAGGGATCCCTTATCTCATTGCACTTGGAAGTACCGATCAATGAAATGCTCAAAGCGCCTTTGGCGTCGAGCCCACGGTCTCAGCCCTGGGTCATATCAAGCGAGCCTGCAAACGACGACGGCTCCCTCATAAATATCAAACGCCCCCTCGTCCGTTCATCCTAAGGACGCGTGTCACAAGATCTGTCTGCGTCAACGTTTCGGCAGTTGGGAGTTCATGGGGTGAGAGTTTCATGTTGTTCAACATCGCGAAACCCCGAACCTCGATTGCATTGAAAGCGTAGAAAGTGGAGCCCTTGGTATCACGAAGTGTTTTCAGCCATCCATCTAGAGGGGACACCTGGCAGCAAGTAGAGCCATCTCGGTGCTTTGCCCATCACGACTCCAACACGCAAAGAGAAGCTCCGTTATTTTCCGATGTGCGAGGTGCCGGGAGAATCCCGGACCCAGGCCCACGACATCACCGGGAGAGGTAAGAACCATCAGATCTAGAGGGACGCATGGTGCCAGATTAAGTCGTCTCGGCATATCACTCATCATGATTTCAATCAACAAAGATTATCCCTTTCATACTCGCGAACGCCAAAAGCATATGGTCACATCCCATAGTCACTTGGGGAGAGGAAGGAGCTACATAAAGAAGGCCAAAGGCACCAAGTTTAGTTGCAGAGGGGATCATCACGACCTCCAGGCACCATCGGACCTGATCTTAATATTGTTTCTAGTATTGAAGTAAATGAAGGCAAGAGCGGGTGGTTGAAACCTCCTTTCGTTCATTAAATGAGGGGAATGGAGGGTTTGGCCAGCTGCTTGCTCGCAGAAGTCCTATGTATCGATTCTCTCAACAAAGTCGTGCCGAAGTCCTCGACTCAACAGAGAAGTCTGTGCATGCTAGTCGAGCACTTCATGGCTCAGCTACCCTCCTTACATGAGCCATGTGTAGTTAAGGTGGCTTTTAAGGGAAGATATCAGTACGAGTTTGACTGAGGGGACACCAAGCCTTGAGTGACTGGACACGCCTCTGTGAGATGAATTTTCCTAAGTATATAGACTCAGTCTTTGTATTTTGTAAGTATCGATGGTTGAGCAAAGCTCCCGACTGTAAAGTTTTAACAACCACTCTGGTTTCCTGGTTGTGCATCTGTATTTGAGATTTCTTGTTTTTTGACAAACAGTTTCCTTACTCCATCTATGTTTTTGTCTCATACCAGAGAGTTCATGATCGAATGATTCGCATGAATTGTTACAGTTATGTTATGATAAAGTATTTGTCATTTCATTATTGTATTCCCTGGTCTTCTGTGTTTGAATATAAGAGGATATTGTGTTTGGATGCTTTCTTCTTCGGTCTGTTAGGAACCTGATGTTTATGACAGACCCTCGCACTCTTGTCATACAAGTCTTCCCCCTGCTCACCCTTATTACAACTCACTGTTTGAAGTTTATCTAAGACCTCATTTGCCCATGCATGCCTGGCCTAGTTTCGGAGATAGAGCCACATCATCTTGAGTTAACCTCCATTTGATCACCCCATTAAACAAAATGTGACATTAAACTGATGGGCATCGGGCTCTTCTCCTGCTGCAATCCAGGAGTTACTTCCATCGCCAACAGTGTGAAGACCATTATGTTAGTTGATACTTGAGGTCTACATTTTCCCATCAAGATTTTGAAGATCATATTCATGCAAATCTCGGAACAAGTATATGTGTGTGTTGGAACGAAGACCACTAAAAGGGAACTTGTGACATCAAGGCATTTCGGTTGTATCTTCCACTTTTATTCAAATATATTACAGTGGCATGTTTCTTTCCCATTAAATTATTCTCATTTTATTACATGACTCCTTGATCACATGTTTAAGTTTTCATTGAATCTATCATAGTTTCTTTCACTTTGGTTGGTTTGTGTCATTGCAGATCTGGTTTCACAAGAGAACTAGAGTGAAGCGGGAACAACGGATATATAAGGAAGCGATCTCAAAAGTAATTCATCAATTCCTTATTTGACACTTAGATCAATGATTGTAACTTAGGGAAAACGTCATGTCCTGTCCTATTTTTTTCTAGATCCAGGTGGATCTAGGGAGATTAGTTTATGTCCTCATTTACCGATTTATCCTATAACAAAATTGGCGACTACACTGGGTATACGACTTGATTGTTTTTTTTTGTTGGCCACTTGTTTTTTCCTACTCTTTTTTATCTAAATTCAGTCTCTAATTATGTAGGATATCCATTCAAACTCTCTGAGTTTGAAAGTTCACTGATAGTTTTTACCTTTTTCTCATAATTTCTTGATTTTCAAACATGTTCACACTGCACCCTATACCTAGCCTGCGAAAACCTTTGATTTTTGCACCCTATATATTTTCTCTAGTGCGTACTTTCCACTCCTTGTCTGTTCTTGGCATGTGGAAACTCTAGATTTCTGCACTGTAATGTGCTATTAGCCTACGACGACAGCTGTGAAATTTTTGAGTGGGGTTTTGACCTCTGTTGATGCCCAATTTTTTGTTTAGTCAGCTGGGGGGAATGTTTTTAGCCATTGTTTGACTGTTTTCTTATGCTTAACATAGTGTTGATTGGTTTTTGAAGATCGAACACCTCTCTTAGTCATTTTATAGTTTTCATTTTTTATTTTTAACAACAAGGGTATAATCTTTGAGCTTGTATCTAGGTGCTTGTTCGATTAAAAAATTTGGATTGGATTTGAAGTTTTGGATTGATTACATATTCTGGATTGCTTGATGATTGAGAATTTATTTCTTCATTCGCATTTGGGGAAATACTTTCTCGTCATTTTTTACTTTTTATCTTCATTGAAAGTTTGATTTGGGTTCTTGTTGAAGGTATTAATTTTCTTGGATTACTTGTCCTCTCTTTGTCATACCCTTGGCCTGGTCTTAGAAAGGAAGAATTTGAAGTTATACAATCTTTTGAATAATCATACATAAGAAAATGTATTGCATTTAAGAGAAGATAACATTGAATAACTTCATTGTTTATTGGTTGTTTGAAATTGTGTTCATTTAAAGAAAAAGGAAGTATATTTCGTAGCTTACATCATTCCGGAAACACCTTCTCCCTGTTGTAGATAGAATTCATTGAATGAAAATTTGCATCATTCATTTATATTTTCATATTGTTGGGTCAAGGTCTTACACAACATCAATTTCATTCCCATCTCCCTCTTGAGTAACAAAAACCATTAAAATATTGTGAAAATCTAAAACTTAATTTAGTAATTTTTTCTAGGGCTCTTTTACACCAACATTAGCTAGGCTAGAGATTTGGAATAGGCACTGAGATACACTCTCCAAAGCACAAAATAAACAATAGAATCTTGTGATAGGGAGTGTTAAATTCCATTTTCAACATTTTGTCCTGGGAAGTCCTTCTCACACAAGGGTCAAACCTAAGGTCGCATTGAGATCGGCAGAGTTACTCACCCTGATTTGTTGATCTCAGTGTAGAGATTGCATGTATTACGGGGGTCTCTTGAAGGTATACCCACAATGATGAGTGGAAGACTCTCAAGTTCATTTCAGGCTAGATACCCTACCTTTTCACGTGGATTGGACTGTCGACTGTCTTCACAGACATCATTGTTGTTTTTGGTAGCCTTAGTTGCCTATGTTCGTAGGGTCTTACACGAGGTGACTGTGGAGTGGAAAGTCTTCATAATACCTGGAATCGACATTGGCTAGACTCACTTGGGCTCCTTGGAGGGTATACCCACAATTATGTGTGGGAGCTTGCACCAGGGTGTAAATCCGTTAAGCAGGTCATCAACGTAACTTTTCCACCCTAGCCCATCCCCTTCTTGTCTTGACTTCGCGACGTTTGATTTCATCAACAACTAATGACTTCATAATAAGAAGTTTTTGTTTTCCTGGTTTGGATTCCTAGATAGCGAGTGTTGTTTTTTAACATAGTTGGCCATAGATTTTTTCCCTAAAATTTTCAGTTCAACCAGCATTGACCCTCCACGCCATTCACATAGGATGGAAGGACTACCTCTGAAAGATCCAGAATTTTCTCAACCCTTTCTCCCTAATCCACCAAAGGACTCTCCTCAATAGAGTGAGATCCAGGACCACATACCTTCACAAGCGGAGAGAACTGACTCTTTAGAAAGTTTTCATTTTTTATTCTTTGGATGCTTTCCGCTTACCTCCTGGATACGAGAGACATATTATCTGACTGAACTCGTCCAGAGAACTTGTTTTTGACACTTCTAAAATACCAACTGTAATCCTTTCCGGCATTGAAAATGAGGATCCTTTTTGGACCACTGACATATCTCAAAATCCGAATTCTAGGCGGAACCCTCCCGGCTTAGAGGCAGAAGTTTAGATACCTATCATTTTGGAACCACCCGAGACATATAATACATTTACAATACCTTTAGATCACTTTAACAATACAACTTGTTATTTCTTCATTGGTTCAGAGGTTGGTCCTAGCTCAACTATCCCTCTTCACTAGGCCCACTCCACAATGGTCCCAAACACTACGATTATCCTCACTAGGAACACGGTGGCTAGCCAACCTATTATTGGTACACCATGTTCATCTAGAAAAATCCCGTCACTCCCTATTGGGTATAATTCCTTGAATTATTCTATCCCCAATCCTACCCAAGTTCCATCCGGAGCTTCTGGAGTCTTTACTCCTCTTGGGTATAATGTTTCTTCTGGTTCTATTCTGACACCATCCCAGTTCCTCTCCGGAGGGTCTTATCCACCTTTTATAGGAGGATTCAGACCCAATGGCTCTACCACCTTTGGAATCTATACTCTGTTATTCCCTTCTGGTTATTACATTCCTATTGGGGGACAGTATAACCTAGGGTGGTAAACTCAATTTGGAGGTCAGACCCAAATTGGGGCATCATCCTCACCTAGAGGACAACCCCCACTCGAAGGATATAATCCACAATATGGATAGAACATCCCTAGATCACTAGCCTAGTATTGGAATCTTCTTATTCAAGGAAATCCACAATCATATGGGGGAAAACAACCTCAAGTTAGCTCTTTTATGCTCCCTATTTCGGGCCAGTCATACCTCGGTTCTTCCAATCCCATTTAGGGTTCGAACGTTCAACCTAGTGTCCCTCCCTAAGTGAACATCACCAATCAATACAACCCTATGGGCTACATGCCTCCACACACACGTCTGAATCTATTAGGACCTTCGCCTCACATGAAAACTACTTATGGTCCTACTGGTATACCAACGAGACTCCCTCCCCAAAGTCACCAGTATCCTCCAATGAATAGAGAATTACCCTTTGAGACACTTTGGACCTACTTGATCTGTCAAGAATCTTGAATGATCCTATCCTACATTCTCCCCACTGACCTGTTATAGCGACCAAATTACCATCCGACATCCCAAAATTTGACGGTAAACTGGGAGAGGATTCGAACAACCATGTCATGAATTTCCACCTTTAGTGTTCATCCAACTCTTTGATGGATGATTCCATTCAGTTACGACTCTTCCAATAAACTCTCATGGGTTTGGATGCAAAGTGATATATAGAACTACCATGAGGTTTATTCACTAACTCAATACCCTAGCCATGGCTTTCCTTACACACTACCAATTATCGATCTGTTATGAAACAGGAACCGAGATCCTTATTTCCTTCAAGAAAACTAAGGCTACTCGCATATCTGATCACATTCATGAGTGGAGACGAATACAACGTTTGATCAAACTCGATCTTCCCGATCAGTTATTGTTAGAGTGGTTCACGAAATAATTCATGAATGAAATTTCTCATGATATTTCCATGGGTGAGTTGTCACCAAAGAATAGGATATCAGTCGTGCTCAGTACCTCCACGTCGTTTATTCACAAATGGGTACTCTTTATGACATACTCCCTGATGCACCTCGCCCTTATACTACCACTACCTCAACTACCCCTGTTGCTTCTCATGCGATCGATGGTGTGATTGGCACTTTCCATGCTCAACCTCAAAATATGCAAGCCTCTCCCACCAAACCCAATTCTAATGCTTCTAATGTTCAAAATTCTCTGTCTCCTACCCCTACCACTGGAAAAACCTCTGAGGTTAACTCTATTCAATCTACCCCTGCCGAAAAGAATAAATCTAAAAAAGGGAAGGGTAAGAATAAGGAGGATAAAAATAACCCACAGTCTGAGAAAGCCAAAACCCAACCTGCTAATGATGAGGATAAGTGCAAACCCCGATACCCTTGCCTTATCTCTGGTGACGATCACTATATGAAATATTTTCCAAGACGGGCCGAGGTTACTAAGTTCCTTTAAGGGACAGCAAAACCTCCCACACCTGCGATTTTGTCTCAACCTTTCCCTTCTCAACAATAGGCCCAATTGGTCATCCATGACCAACCCTCTCCCTCCACTACTCCTTATGTACTCATGTGTACTAGTGATTCTAGAAAGAATGATGTCACACTTACCACTCAAGCCAAAGATTACTCTTCCTCAAAGGCGAAGGTTGGCGATATACCAGCTTCATTGGTTCAAAAACCTACCCTAACTTCACCTCCCAATAGTCCTCTTCATCTCGAACAACCGAGACTCGATACATTTCTTTTACCTCCCCCAAAGGGTGTTGTTCAAAAGTCCTCCTTCAACCCTCATGCACGTGTTTCTCAGAACTACAGTATTGTAGAAGATCTGGTGCAACCACCTTCTACGATGTCGGATCTCAAATTCCTTCAAAGTTTCTCTACTCAACGGAAGGCAGTGCTAAAGGATATTGGTGGAATTGATCCTACAGATACAAATTTGATCATTTTTTACCTCAAAGATCACATTCCAAGACTACCCCCTCAACTATCATTCCAAATACAAGTTGTTGTATAAGACAATAACATTTGTAGGCTTATTATTGATGAGGGTGCCTCCATGTGTGTAATGTCTATTGCTTGTTGGAAGGCCATCAACTCTCCTCCTCTTACGGAATCACATAACATGCTTAAAGCCTTCAATGGCTCTGGATTTAAGCCCTACATTTTACTTCCTTCGTTGTCTATTGCGTTGGAAGGAAAATTTGTCAATGTTGAAGTTGAGGTCTTTGATGCACCTCTCGATTATAACCTCTTACTTGGTCATAGCTGGATTGATGTGATGTGCACCGTTGTGTCTACACTTTTTCATGTTTTACGTTTTCCACATCAAGGAAAGGTCATTACTGTCGACCAGCTAGCCTTTTTCAACTCTGACACCTGTACTAGCAACGTACCTTTTATCTCAAATACATCACATGGGTATGATAATTTCGGTGTGGGCCTACTTAAAGATTCGACTTTGATGGGTACATTCCCAATTCCACCTCCCAATGCTCCACCTCCTTTGGTTGCCTTGATCAACATGATTTCCACCTTTGTTTTCAAAACTCACAAATCTTCCAACCCATGGGTAATACCCGAACCTGGTGATTATCCTCGCTACGACAACCAAATGCCTTTAAGTCCAGTTGAATCCACCTATCAAGACATTCAATCAACAACCCTTCTACCCTCTCTCTCGGTGATTCATCTCCTAACCCATTCCACGTTATTTTTCCCATGGACGAGATGATTATGTCGGTTATGTCTATGGAAGACACCCCTTGGGATGATGGACATCATTGTTCCATTCTCTTCTTGAAACAACACACCATCGAGAGTTACCAATGGATATCGACTCTGTCGACTGTTGCTGTCATTTCCTCTATTCCTGAGTCGTCACATGACGTGTTATATAAAGGGAACTTAAGTAATATTTCTCCCACCATCCCCCTCGATATATCCATTAAACCTGGAGTTGTTGAAAATGTTCACATTGGAGATTTTTGCTCCACTGACGAGGTTGTCACATATAAATCACTTTTCCAAGAGTTTTGTGACATCTTCGCTTGGAGCTATGAAGAAATGTCGGGTATTGACCCTAATATTGTTGTACATGAAATTAAGATGTACCCAGGTGCTATACCCATCCGGCAGAGACTTCTTTCGGTCCACCCCCATAAAGCAGCTACTATTAAGCTTGAAGCGAAAAACTTCTTAAAGCTGGATTTATTTATCCTGTGGCTTTAACCGATTGGGTATCCAATCTCTTTACGGTTAAAAAGAAACAAGGTACGATCTGTGTCTATGTCGATTATAGGGATATCAATCAAGCTTGTCCTAAGGACAACTTTCCCACCCCCTTCGTTGACCAGATCGTCGACGATTGTGCTGGGAGTAAAATTTTCTCTTTAATGGACGGTTTCTCCGGTTATAATCAAATAAACATCTTGCCCGTGGATCAACACAAAACCTCTTTTATTTGTCCTTGGGGAACCTTTTCCTATTGGAAACTACCCTTCAGTTTAAAGAATTCTGGTGCGAATTTTCAACGTGCCATGTGTTATGCTTTTCATGACATCAAGCACATCGTACAACCATATCTAGATGACCTACTGGTGCATTATATGCATCGTAGTGACCATATGGCACACCTCCGAGCCATTTTCCTTCGTTATTGGTTCTATCGTATATGTTTAAACCCATACGAATGTGTTTTCTGTGTGGAGTCCAACCGAATTCTAGGTTTTATCGTTTCATGCCAGGGGATCATCATCAATCCTTTGAAGGCTGAGGCGATCCTCAATCTCCCTCCTCCTTCTTTACTTCGCTAGCTTCAAAGTTTGCAAGGGAAGGCAAAATTTTTATGTTGTTTCATCCCAAACTATGCTCAATTAATGCTCGGATTTACTTGACTGCTAAAGAAAGGTTCTGCGTTTGTATGGGATTCTACTGCCAACAAATCTTTTGAAGCTTTGAAACTGACTTTAACCTGTACCCCATTACTTTTCCCACCCGATTATAGTCGATATTACTTCCTTTATCTCGCTGCTTCAGACTCTACCATATCCATAGTTTTAGTCCAAGAAGATGATTCACATGAAGAACATGTCATATATTATTTGATTCGGAGTCTCACGACCACCAAAACCAAATATCTACATGTTGAAAAACTGGCCCTGGCAGTTGTTCAAGTTGTTCAACATTTCCGTCACTACATCCTATTACGCAAGACCACTGTAATTTCTGATTGCAACCCCATGCAACACATTCTTACATGCCAATTGCTAGGGGGAAAGTACTCTAAATGGATAGTGATTCTCCAAGAGTTTGACTTAGAATTCGAATATGCTAAGTCTAAGAAATATTTGGTGTTTTCCAAACTGATGTGTGACCTTCCCTGCACTGAGACAAAAAATGTAGCAGAAGATTATTTACCCGATGAATATTTCTTTCTGATTCGTTCCGATGAAATTTGGTATGGAGATATCATTATATATCTCTACACTCAAACTTTCTGCCCCGATCTATCTAGCATTGATCGTCGTCGTATACAATATCAAGCTCGTCAATATATCATCCTCGGTGACACTCTTTATCGTTGTGGGGTTGACTCTGTTATTCGACGATGCCTCACCTATGACGAGGCTGAGAAATAATTGAATGACTGTCATTATGGATCATGTGGTGGTCACATGTATGGGTATGCTACTGCCCAAAAGATCTTACGAGCGGGGTATTTTTGGCCTTCTTTATTTAAGGATTGTATTACCGCTGTCCAAAAATGTTATGCTTGCCAAACGTACAATAATAAAATAAGATCACATCCCAATCCCTTACACCCTGTAGTTTCCATCGAACCTTTCACAAAATGGGGTATCGATTTCATGACATGTAACCCTCACTTGGTCGGGTGCATGGATACATTATCGTAGCCATAGATTATTTCAAGAAATGGGTCGAGGCGATTCCTACTTTCGACAATACTAGGAAAAATGTAGCCCTTTTCATATTTAATCATATTATTACTCGATTTGGGATCCCGCAAGCTATCGTTATTGATCACGGTAGCCATTTTTGAAACTTTATGATGTCTGAACTTACCGACAATTTGGGTCTTTGGCATGAAAACTCAACCCCCTACTATCCACAGGCTAACAACCAAGTTGAAGCAATAAACAAAATCCTTATCACTATGCTTCATTGGATAATAGGAATCCATAAGACCACCTGACACACAATGTTGTTTTTATCATTATGGACCTATCGTATGTCTGTGAAGTCTTCTACGGGATTTACCCCCTTTCAACTAGTCTATGGCATTGAAGTCGTTCTCCTGATTGAATTTGAAATACCATCTTTGAAGCTAGCCGTCGAACTTCTCCGAAACACCTCTACCGAAGAAGAACATCTATTGTATCTTATGCAATTAGATGAGATCTATCGTGATGCCACCCTAGTTATTGAAACCCATAAAAAACGTGTAAAATCCCTATATGACAAGCATGTCAATCCATGTGTTTTCTCTTAGGGAGATCTAGTTCTCCTCTATGAACAAGATCGTGATCTACTAGGATCCATAAAATTTGAATCTATGTGGCATGGTCCATATATCGTCAAACGAGTGTTAGAGAAGGGATATTACGAGTTAGTATATTATGATGGAATTCCTTTGAGTGAACCCATAAATGGGCTTTACTTGAAGAAGTACTATGCTTAGACTATCTTTGCATGAGTGCTTGTACTTTTACTGTACCATACACTTGTGTTCTACTTTTGTGTGCTTTTCGTTATTTGGTTTCCACCCCCAACTGCTTACCTTGCATTGTGCTTGGTTTCCATATGTCGATGTCCTCACTACACTATATTGGCTTCACCGATGGTGCTATCTGTAGTACTCAGAAACTAGCTTCTGGTGCTTGGGAAATCTATGAACCTACCAATGAACTTATCAATATACAAGGTGTTTGCCTCGGTCGTGCAACCAATAATATCACAAAATATAACGCAGTCATCGAATTATTGACCAATGTTATTTCACTTGGGATTCGTCACTTCGTTGTACGAATTGATTCGCAACTAGTAGTTCTCCAGTTAAATAATGTCTATACTATCTGAAGTCCTACTTTGTTACGGGTATATCTATGAATTCGCCTCTTGGAACATTATTTTGATTATATTGAATATCAACACATTCCTAGATGTCTAAATACATTAACCGATGCTCTAGCTAATTATGTGTTAGACAGACATTTGAGACATTTATAAATCCAATCACACATTACACATAGTATATAGAAGCAGAGCAAGTTGGTAGAAGCCGCATGTATATATATAACGATAAAAACATTTCCATCCAAGGACCAAAATATCAAAATATGAAGCTCATGGCTTCTACAAAATAGCATCATGGATGTCTCTCACGGTAGCATACTATTGTCCGTGCCACTCTACGAAGTAACCGACTAAGTGAGCCGGACACGCCTACAGTATGGCATTGATAACACCTTTGTATCTCCTCAATCGAGATGTTGGGAATGCCTGTTGTCAGACCCTCTAGGTTATGCTCCATTTCCTCATGTCATCGGCATCCCACCCTGCTACTACACATGCCCCTCCTCATCTCTAGATCGAAGATGTACCTGGAGGCAAGTGTGGCCCTACATTAGCATAGTCAAATTTTTTTGATTAGTCTTTAGATCAAAAACACAAAAAACATCTTATAATCTAGAAAATCCATAAAAAACACTATAAAGAACAAAATGTATTTCTTACCCAAATATCCCCACTGAAATCCCTCAGGGAGAACCAAGTCAGGATCACCCCGAAATTCCAGGCCGGCATACGCATAATCATCAATCATCAAAATTTGGGGCCTTAACCAGTCAAAAAATGCATCATTGTACTTAACAATGGGGCTCGCTACATGTCGCGCCATAAGGTCACACCACTGTTTAATTCTTGGGTCTCGTGGGGCTAGTATTCCCCACTGTACCTGCATCCACAAATGAGGGACTCTTTCTAAGAAGAAAGACACCAAAAGGGGCCCATACCCAAACTTCTTCAGGTCTCCATTATTCCTTTTAGTGAGTTGTGTCTTCATACTGAGGAGCACACCATCACACCAATTGAACACCTAAGGTTTTGTACATTCAATGGCGTATTGAAAATAACTCTGGAGGGCCATGTGCGATGAAACACTTCCCACCATATGTGCAATAGTAAAGAGAATCATCCTAAGAGTCAGATCCCAAACTCCTCTGATGGCCACTTTACCTTTGCACCTCTCCGCATCAAGTTCACAATGCCGACGGATGTACTCTCTCATCGACAAGCCACCACCTCAACCCCCTGTTAGGTTCACATGTGTCGCATGATGGGATAGCCCCATAAAAAAGTAAATATCTTCAATGTCTAATGAAATAACATGGACACCCACATGAAACACTTGTTGGTTCACATCCCACATGTGGACCAAGTACTCCAATAGTCTCAATTGGGCTCTCATGCCCTGGATCTTGAAGAACTTTAACAAGCCACACTGTTGAAGGGAATTGACGATGCCCAGATCATTCAAAGCCATGAAGTCATCATCCTCATGCTCTCATTCTCTCCACTCCAACATTTTGACAATCAAACACTTGCATGGAGATGAGAGAAGACAATTAGCAACTTTAATCATCAATTTTTGAAATCTTTTTGGTCCAACGCATGCATTTATTTTTGGGTTTTCGGCCGCCGCAATTGGGCTTCAGTTACAGTGTGGGAATTCCATAGGTGAGCCATTTGGTGCCTGTGGAAATCCTTGATTTCTGCATGGCCTGATACTAGTCACCTATGGTGGCCAAGGCACATGCCTATCGGCCCCAAAACTCACCTAAAAACATCTTTTAACCATTAAAAACGAATTTCAATCCACTCAAAAGGAATAGGATGAAGAGCTTACCGTCTTGATGGAGATCATTCGCCAAATGGTCACCTATGTTCCTCGCAATCAACAACCGAAATAAGGGGTGAAAAAGGGGGTTTTAGACAAGTTCTTGACCAAATACAAATGAAATGGTAAAAGGAACTCTTACTCTTATTTATTTTATTTTTTACCTTTTTCATAATATTTTATATTATATAAATGTATTTGGATATAAACCGTCAAATCTAATAGCCGCGTGAGTGTCTTGTTTCTTGCAGGAAGAAGACTAGGTTCCTAATTAACGAAGTATGGATGTTTGTTCTGTAATTTGTTTTTTCTTTGTTACACATATGAATACTTTTTAGGGGTTTTTAGTAAAACCTCGAGTTCACTCTTCGTTCGTTCTCATGCTCGTAAATTTATGAGAATGCAACCGAGTATAATTTTGTCATCTTTTCATACTCGTCATGGTAACACAAAAAGAGACACACATGGAGTATCATTTAAGCTCTTTTAACACTCCATAAAAATGAAAAGATTGTCGAGCAACCTTGTTTTGTTCATGCTCGTAAAAGTATTTGAATAAAACGTCCGATGGGTGATAGTTTATCACTTTTTCGGTCCTGTCGAACTATTTTACAAAAAAGGAACTGAGAGAGTTCTCTTTAAAGTGTTTTTCATACTCTATAAACATGAAAACCCCCTAAGTTTTCTATCTTTGGACTCGTTAAACAAACATCGAAAGACCCACATGGGATCGAACCACTCCTTCTTATGGTTTGTTAAAAATGCTCCAAGGGACTCGTCCGAAGGATGAGCTTACATTACAAGCATATGTTATCCTCCTCAAGCTTATGTAAAATAAAGAGGTACTCGACAAAAATGGTGGGGGGGGATTTGGGAAATAAATGTGTCTTTGTATCCGTGTCAGTGGCAGTACTAGTCTCTCTTGAACATGACACCCCCTTTTTCATCATTTGAATCCAGGTTGGGAAATCCATTTGTCTCTCGTCTGACTTTATGCAAGTTTACATCTTGGGTTGTCTTTGATTCAATTCTACCAAGACTGTCGTCGTGTCATCCATATGCTCAAGATAATTCCAAATAATCCCTCTCTTGAGTCAGTCATCTGCAGTTGTCAATTCCTACCATGTCGGCCTTCCCTGTGTCAGTTTCAAATCATATTCATGTTTTACTCTATCCTAAATCTGTTACTTATTTCGTGTCATTGATGGAGGATACATCAAGGACCTCTTGTGATGAGTCTCTTCCTGTCGACTTCGAATCATTATTCAGGGACGAGACTTAGAAATCATTTAGTACCTTAGAGCCTGCATGCCCTAATGGCAGGTTTCTTCGTTCTTGACAGTGGATTCACATCATTTGGTCCCTGATCAAAAGATTCCATCAAATGTTCAACTTCATCTCATTTATTCACATTCATTGGATTGTACTATAGTACCTTGGGATTCATTGACATCAATGGTTATTTCCCTCGCTCTTGTTAACAATTTTCATTAATAATGGGTAATGAAGCAGTTTCTAACCATGTTCGACTCTGACACCTGTAATCACATGGATATATTCCTACTTACGGATGACGGGTTTGAAGACCCTGGATCTCATCATTCATGGTCTAGGTTGCCCTGGAATATTGATTATTTGTATTGACACATAGATCCACTTTGTATGTCTTGTGGCTATGGTTGCATCCGAATTTTTCTCATGCATAGATCCACAGTGTATTCTTGGTGTCTATGTAACATTTTGATGACATGGATCCACAGTGTATTCTTGGTGTCTATGTAACATTTTCATGACATGGATCCACAGTGTATTATTAGTGGCCATGACTTACACTTATGATTTCAATCATTTTCATTCTAAACATGGGAATGCCTACTTCAAAAATGGTATTGTATTGTGCAGTTTCTTGTTTGTTTGCAGGTTCCCAATTGGTGCATTCTTTGTTCTCGACACACACATGTATTTTACAAAGCATTTCTGTCATCACAAGTTTTGACCTCATACTTTGGGGGGCATTCTGTTACACATTATTTTGGTCACTCTGATGATGACTTTACAAACATGTAATCAGGCCCTTAAAATCATCTTTTGCCTGAGAAATGTGATTGTTTTCCTCCTCTGCAAGACTACTCTTTAGAAGGATGTCGTGGGCTACTCATAGTGTACAATGCGGAAGTCAATGATTTCCATAGGCTTCTCTATAGTTGGCCTGCGGGATTTCCATAGGCTACTATATAGGCAGGGTGCAGTGATGTTTGAAATCCAAAAGAGGAAAGAGGTTCAAGAAGTTTCTAGAAGGGGAATCTTCTGGAATGTGAGGTGGCATATGTATGGTTATGATCCTAATGACTTCTCAGATCTGGTAGGATCATCCTCGTCTCTTTAACCACTTCAGCTTCTCCTATACAATAATGAGCTTCCCATGGAAAAGGTTAATCACAGTTAAGCAAAGCTGAGCAAAGGATTGCTGGAAGAATAGGCTGGAGATTGTGTGAAGAACATTATTTCAATTGATACTTGAGGTCTACATTTTCCGATCAAGCTTTTTAAGATCATCTTCATGAAAATATTAGAACAATTATATGTGTGTTTTGGAATGAAGGAACGCTAAAAGGGAACTTGCGACATCAAGGCATTTTGGTTGTATATTCCACTTGTATTCAAATATAATACAGTGGCATGTTTCTTTCCCATAAAATTATTATCATTTTATTACATGACTCGTTGATCACATGTTTAAGTTTTCATTGAATATATCATAGTTTATTTCACTTTGGTTGGTTTGTGTCATTGCAAATCTGGTTTCACAAGAGCACTGGAGTGAAGTGGGAACAACAAAGATATAAGGAAGCGATCTCAAAAGTAAGTCATCAATTCCTTCTTTGACACATAGATCAATGATTGTAACTTAGGGAAAGCATAATGTCATGTCCTATTTTGTTCTAGATTTAGGTGGATCTAGGGAGATTATTTTATGTCCGCATTTACCAATTTATCCTATAACACATCCCCTTCCCCTTATCTTGGCACTGTCCTCAGTGCATATACAAAATAAAGATCAAAATCTCAAATTTATTCAAAAATTGGTGGGTACTCTTCCTACATGGCATCTTCATGCTCCCATTGTTAATACTGAGAGGGGGGTGAATCAGTATCAAGTACAATTTAAAAACCTTTTCCAAATTATACTTAAACCATTCAATTATATTCAATGAGAAATGAACAATAGTATAAGAGTTACACCAATACACCACAATAC
>JZKD02S1749637.1:175225-191569 GCA_000966675.3 Picea glauca | reverse complement strand
TTATCCTCCACCTCTTGAGTCCTCTATCTGATCATCATCTTGACTTTTCAACTTCTCTGGTGATTACACAACGGTCTTCTTCAACTTCTATGGCAGACGTCTTCAATGGATTCTGGCAGTCTCACTGTGTCATGCCTCAGTAGCCCTCTGATCACTTCTTGATCCAACAGTTCAGATCAAATCGGGATTTCATATATATATCGCGATTTCGGCATTTGCGATGACATAAAAATTATGTCCACGGGATTCGCGATTTCCCCATTTGCGATGCATTTCAGCCCTCCTGGCTGAGCCTTGGTCCACGTGACCGTCATATCGTGACCACAACCTTACCCCATCAGAGCTACGCAGTTTTTGATGCCTTTGTCCTCCTTCTCTGCTATGCTGACAGTTGTTCCCCACTTATCGGGGTTTCGCGGATCGTGATTTCACAATACAAAAATCTCTTGTCATCGAGATCTCCAATTTCCCGATGTATATAGTGCCGACGGTGCCCTATCCTTTGCCACGCGTCCTTCCAGATGGACGGCTCTGATCTTTCCGGGGTTTCGAGACCTGGAAGTCTCGATGCCTGGTGTCTCGGATCTCCGATACGGATGATCATGCGACACGTGTCCTTCTTCAAACGGGCGGCTTAGATTAACTCTCGGGGTTTCGAGACTTATGATGTCTCAACTTTCTTTTCCTCAGGAAATCTGATTTCCCGATGGCCAATATCCCGTCTCTTGCTAGATCTCTGCCACGTGTCTTCGCTAACAAACGGTCCAGATGCGATCTTGACTCAAACGGTTGTGATTAAATCACAATATCGTGTTTCGCGATTTCAGAGTTTCTGTTGCCGTGTGTTCTTGACATATCAAAGTATCGATCCCCGAAACTTCGTTCCTCTGCTGACGTCACTCATGGTTTGACACTTTTTAACTTCTGCCACATGTCACCCTGATTCGTTACCCACATGTGCCTCAATTGCTTGAATCAATCTGACACTTGTCACTCCCTGGTTGTGCCACGTGTCACTTTGCTGACGTGATCTGTTGACGTGTGTTGGATCGATGGTTCATATCTCATGCGTGTTTTAATGGCTGTGATCACATCATGAACTCACACATCGCGAAATCAGAGTTTCCGTTGTCATGAGTTCTTTTCATTTTGAAATCGTGATCCCCGATTCTCCGATGGCTTATCTCCCTCGCAGCTTCTGCATATCTGACAGCTGTCAGGGTTTGCTTCTAGTCTGACGGCTTAGATCACTTCTTTTCTACGCTTAACTCCTGCGCTTAACATATGCGCAGCTTCTCCCGATCCAACATCTGTCGGGATTTTCGAGTGAGATCCGACGGTTCTTGGTCTCTTTCCTATGCTTCTTGCGCATATAAGACTGTTATTCCTCCTGAGCTTAATTTCCTGTGTCTTATGTTTTCCTGTCATCTTCACTGTTTTACTTGCCATCAATGACAAGCATATGCTAACTGTTACACATTTCCAACATAAACATCTCACACACTGACTCTGGTGAACCAATGTTATCAAAACAACGCCTATAAAGAGGCAGCTCCATTTTTCCAAGATGGAGACCAAAAATTCCTCCCGACCGTCGGAGTAGGTGGTCTACCACCCTAGGTCAGAGACCCAAATCAATGACTGACTAAGTCACTATGGAAAACTAAGGAGCACAAAGCACACGCTAAAAATTCCTAAAGGAAAATCAAGCAGAACACTATCTAGTAGGAAGAACAGTCATGCCAGCCAACACTAGAGAAACTTACCAGTGCAAGTGAAACTCGAACACGGAAGCACCCTTCGGGTATACTCTGCAAAGTGTGACCCTACGTCTTCCCTAGGTACCATGGTATACCCCCGCAGTCACCTGTGTAGGTCCCTAAAATAAAGGAAACTAGGTTGTGAGCTCGCGAATAGTCACCAGGAGGGTATAGTCGAAAGTCGGGTGGACCATAATGAGAAGGGTATCAAGCCTGAAACCTATCAAGGGTATCGAAAGTAGTGTTTTGGAAGATGACTGAGGACCTCGAACAGATTCGAGACCCACGAAGCTCCGTGGAAAATTGGATCAACAGAATCCCAAAACAAGTCCTCTATATGTGTTCCCCACTACGCTTGGTCCTTCTTTGGAGGGGTTATATAGCCTGTAAGTAAGATAGCCTAATGCCAGGTCTGCAAGTGTGGTGAAATTTAGGGTTATAACATATACCGTGGCCAATCTTTTAGTAGTTTGGTTCCCCTTTCCCAAGCCAAGACGCGGATGAGGATGGATCAATGAATGGGTAAGTGGGTGCATGAAAGTGCCTGAGGGAAAATGAATGAACGTACAGGAAATCAACTAAAAATCCATCAGTTGAACCCCCCCATCAGACTAGAGGCAGTTTTAAGTAACTTCATGGGGAATCAAGAACCTCCTGGCCTTGCCCAAGAATCTCATGTAACCGATCCCCTCCCTTAGGCAAAAAGGGTAATTAACATAGGAATAAACACTTAGCCCCTCAATTCCCCCTCTCTTGTGGAATCATAGCCCCCTATAATTGTATTGCTTGTCTGCCTAGCAGCCATCCATGTATTTATTATTAATAATGATAGAAACCATTACATGTCTTGGGCACACTAGCCTTTTAACAATTGTTTGGGCACTCAGGCCTCTCATCATTGTAACAATACATTATTTAAAATGGGGGTTCAAAACCTAGGGTGTTACATTACAGAAATGTAGTGCTATTATATGTATCATTGATACTTCTTGTTGAGGCACATCTTTTATTTATTGGCATATGGATAAGGATTTTTGTGGTACATGGTTGAGAGCCTGTATTTCTAAAGTGGTTGATGTATTGAGAGGTTAAATATCAGAAAGGGTTTGATGACTAGATAATGTGAGGGTTATTATACTTGTTCATGATTACACACACCTATATGGCACATGAATAGAGAGAGATATATATGCTTTGGGTAAAGGTTATGTATGAGGATGCATGCATAGGGTACAGTTACAGTCTAGATACAATGACATGTTAAATATATATGTGAAAGAAGTTACAGAGGATCGGAAGTTTTCAAGAGAAAGGAAACCCTAGTTTTTCAGAAGGCATACGTAGGTTGCATAACAATTTGGTCGCATAGTTACGCGGGCTACATAACAGATAGGGAGCGTACATACACGTGCTACAGCACTAGATGTCACATACATGTTGTATTTTTGTTGATACATGTTCAGTTCAAGTACAGATTGATTACAGGGAAGTTGTACAAGTTGAATACAGGTCAGTGGTATAGGTTGATACAGTTGTACAGTGGTATATCTCACAGTGATAGTGTGACAGTGGTTCCATTATTCTACTTATACATCAGTTTAGTTGGATGGGGCAAGGACATGTGGTTGTAGTCGGAGAACTTAGGGAGTTGTAGCCTCCTTATGGTTGTAGCCAGAGAATTGGGGAGTTGGAGCTTCCCTCATGTTGTAGCCTAAGAAAATAGGGGGTTGGAGGCTCCTTCATGTTGCAGCTGGAAAACAAAGGAAGTTGGTGCTTCCAATGAATGTAATTCTTCAATACATATAATAAAAATCATTCCATGGTTTTCTCCCGCTTTGGGTTTCCACGTAAAACACTGGTGTACTATGTATGTGTATGATTGTTCATTTTTTCATTGCTTATTTGTTGAATTTTGAGCTTGATTTCTTATGTGGATTAATTCTTTTATTTTCTTCAACACTTTGAATCTAGCTTAATACACTTCAACAATACCAAATCATAATCGAATAGAAATAACTATGTAGATGATTTAGAATTCACATCAACAACACATATACCCTAGGGAAATCTTGTACAGGGAGAAAAAATGCAACAAATGATATTCCTTTATTGCATTAATAATGTAAGATCACTTACAAATATCCACCATGAATTTTCTTCTCTTAAATATCTTGCCAAGATGACTCTGACCTGACAAAGACCTAAAATACCTTGCTGAAATACACCTCTAATATATTGCCTCTATTGTTGATATAAAACACCGATATGTTTCTTTGGTATGCTACCTCTTTATCATTGATATGTGCCTCCATTGCTTCACCCTTAACCTGCATATCAAAACTGTGTTGAAGAGAGGGCTCGACCTCTTCCTATATAGGCTAAAGAGAAGAGAAGAGACTCAAAATAGTGACCTATTTTCATGAGTTAATCATAACTCGACTTCATACTTTAGTTCGAACTTAGAACTAGACTTGAGAGTGGTATGATTTAGTTCGAAAAATAGAACTAGACTTGATACCTCAGTTACAACTTAGCATTACACTTTAGTTCAAAAATAGAACTAGACTTGAGACAGGTATGCTTTAATTCAAAAATAGAACTAGACTTGAGTCTTCAGTTTCAACTCAGCTTTACACTTTAGTTCGAAAATAGAACTAGACTTAAGACTTCAGTTGCAACTCAACATTACACTTTAGTTCTAAAATAGAACTAGACTTCAGACTTCAGTTGCAACTCAACATTACACTTTATTTCTAAAATAGAACTAGACTTAAGACTTCAGTTACAACTCACAATTACACATTAGTTCTAAAATAGAACTAGACTTAAGACTTCAGTTACAACTCACAATTACACTTTAGTTCTAAAATAGAACTAGACTTGAGACTTCAGTTACAACTCAACATTACACTTTAGTTCTAAAATAGAAATAGACTTGAGACTTTAGTTACAACTAGACTCTTAACAAGGCAATTCGAAATTCTCTTCATGGTGGATAATGTTACATGTGCCAATGCACTAGACCAATGCATTTACATCATTTGCAATATTAGGAATATCATTTATTTCTAGCTCATAGGAATTTTATATTCAACCTAACTTTTTCTAGATGCCTTGACTTTTTCTCATGGCTCACAAGGCTTGAATAGGCTCATAAAGGTTGTATGTTCCCCTTGACTTTTTCACTAGTCTATATATGCTCACAGAGGTTGTACATTCCCCCCGACTTTTGCACTAGATTGTTTATGCTCATAGAGGTTGTACGTTCCCCTTGACTTTTGCATTAGACTCACATAGCATCTCGTTCTTCCTGACTTTTGTTTGACTCACAAAGGTTGTATGTTCCCCCTAGATTTTTTCAATACCTCACAAGACTGGTTGATTCTCCAAATCTCCCTGGCTATCCTCAGGGTGGCCCATATGGCCTCTCATTGGAGAATGACTGTCGATGCAGCCAAATTTAACATTATTTACTCTACATTTATTGGATGATTATGCTACATTGATATAACACTTGGATTATGTGGTTAAAAAGGTTTAAATTGATCTATTACTGATTCACCCCCCTCTCAGTAATCCAACACTTCTTCCTATGAGTAAATTATAGTCGAGAGGCACATCAAACACTTCTACTTCAATGCACATGACTTTTCCCTCTAACTAGATAGAGAAAGAAGGCATAATCCCATTTGGTATAAATGAACTACCATAATATTCTGTAAGAAATGTAGGAGACAGAGCTAATTGAGGTGAGCCAACATCTCACCAACATGATAATGACATGACACACATCGAAGTGCTTCATCCACCACAGTGCAAAAAATATTTTTGGAAAATGACTTCATGGTATAAACCACTACAATATGAAACACAATGTGATATGGAAGGTGAGGCTTGACATTATAAGTGTCAAACATGATGGAAAATGAGTTAGAAGATTAAGAATCCCCTAAAGTAAACAACAATGCATGTCTTTGTGATGGGAAACTCTAGAGAACTTCCAATTGGAACATATAACATGGCGTTTGATCAGAAAAATATTCAACAATAGAATAATTTTGAGTCTCTATAGAATTTGGATTGTGCAATGTCCCTTTCAACACACCTTTTGACATACGAGGCATTGGTTCTACTATCTATTTATACATATGGAGAGATTTTGATGATTCCAGTAACTCCTTATCCTTCTTTGCAAACTCGGGATTCCCATAATCATGAGCTATGGTTTGCACATTAATATCCAACTTCAACATATAGACATTCAATGTTCCAAATTCTAGCGTGGAGGCACCCTGATTGACCACATCCATATTAGGTGTTGAGGAATCGCCCCCAATTTAAATTCTTTCCTTTTGGAAATAGGTTAGTCAAAATAGCAGGTTGTTGCTACATTAACAAGTGTTGGGATTCCTCGATTTTTGGGAAGAGATGAGTCAAGTGATCTCCTTTGCAAGATTGCAAGGGAAATTTACCTTCTTCTTTTCTTTATTTCCCCCTTCAGAATTATCACTATCCTTTTTATCATTTTTCCCAACCTAAAACTTTTGCGATAACAGACTACACATTGTGTACATCCATTGACTAGGCAGTGGGGGTGTGTTAGAGAAAGATTTGCCTCACCCCATGAAATCTTGCACAGAAGGCATTTTTCCATTTCCCTATGCAGAATTGGAGTCCCTTTTTACAAATCCCAAAGCTAAAAATACAATTTTCCCACATATACACACCTTGCCTACTATACAGCATGCGTATACGCAGGTTGCACCACTACAACCCGCGTACATCAGGAAATGTGCCCAAAATTGAAAAATGGTGTCGTGTTTCCATGTCATGTCACGAGATCAATGATCCTTTGCCTTCTATATATTGGAAGCGATCTGAATTGACCCTTCAATTCCACTTGAACGTTATAAATGGGCCAAATACAAGCTATGGAAAAAAGGAGAAAGAATTCAACTTTGAGAGCAAAGTTACTCTAGAGGAATTATTCACTTCACATTGAGTCTGCATCACTTTATCCTTTAATTCTGAACACATTGTTCATCCCCCAAGATATTCCCTTACTGATTGATAAATTCATTGTCTCTCTTACATGAGCTTTCCTTTGGTGCAGGATTGAAGTGGTGGAGGCTCAATTGGAAGGAACTTAGTTTTTCGGTTCTGAACCATGCCGACATGAAAGTATGTAACTTATTCACTTTTGTTGATTATATCTTAATATAAATACTCTTTTCTTGTCCAATTAACATATTGCAAATATTTGAATTATTATTCCATGGGAGTATTTGTTATGAATGTTGATGTATTATGCTATTAAATGTGATAACATCATATATTATCACCATATGCTTGTGTTGCTTGGTTGTTGAGGACTAGTTGCAGGTATATTGATTTGGGTCAAGTACTCAACGATGGACTTCATTGAACGTCTAGATGAGGTAGGCCTTTTATATTTTCTTGTTATCATATTTGTTTATATAACATACTTGAGAGTAGAGTTAATTTCTGCAGTCATTTCCGTCTGTTGTGGTTTACCCCTAGCCATAGAGAGATTTTCCTCATAATAGGGTGGTCAAACTAGGACAGTTTGTTGAATAAAACATTATTGCATATAATTATAAATCATATTTATGGATTTTCTTTGTGATGAACCGATAATAACATTGGCATATGGTCTTGATTTTAGTTTCGTCAATTCAATATTCAATCATGGCGCATCTAGAATTATCTCATGGAGCATGCCTCACTGAGAGTAAATGAGCTCTAAGTGTTGTTCTCTAAATATCATTGGTTCCTCCATAAACACTCTTGAAGTCGCAACATCCTTATAAATATAAGGGAGTAATGACTTCAGGAACCATTCTAAAATAAATTCGAGAGGAATCTTGGCTTTAAACAAACTCTTATGTCTCCTCTATTCCTGAATGTGATCAGAAAAGTGAGTGGAATTATGTTTTTCAAACTTAGCCAAAAGTTTCATGTCTGCATCATACTGGACAAGGACTCGGAAATTATTGATAAATACCATGGCCAAATCACCAAATGTTTCAAACTTTTACCCCTCCAGTTCTACATACGATTTAGCATTTCCCTAAGTGAGGGTGCATTGAAACAATCATATTTTAACAATTCGTCATTCAATGAATTAGAAGAGCACCAAAAATTAAGAATTGTTACATGATCTCTAGGGTCTTCATCACTCTCACCTTCAAATTTTGGTATATCATAAGGAATTTTGGTGGGGATCGAAAGCCAACTAGGATTAGGATGAATCGAATCGTTCATTAAATTTGACAAATATGGAAAATGAAAGGTTTCCAGGAAAGGTAGCCTAGGTTGCGACATCAAGGAAAAAACCATATGATTAAAAAATCTTGATTGATTGGTATCCTAAAAATATGACCCTAGATTGAAACTAGAACTAGGTTGTTAAGAAGAGCTCACAAACTAACATCGATTTTGATAAAAAAAAATAGTGTTTCTAGAACCAATGAAACGAAAACCTCTACTTGTTTTCCCTCTCGCAAATTGAAAAAGGATTAGATCCTAATGACATCCCTTGCGAAGGAAAAAACCTCGACATGGGATTCCAATGAGGTTGGAAAGGGTTTCCCCCTACTGGCATAGAATATGAGGAGAAAGGCACATTCCCAAAAGCACCATAGAGGGAGAATGGCATGGAACTGGACAACACATTAGACGAAAATCCCCCACTTCCACCACCATAAATACTAGGCCATGTTGTAGGCTCGTAAAACTGGAAGAAACCACCTCCAAGCAAAGAATGTTTTGTGGAGATGTTCCCCCTAGGGTAAGGGAAACCTGCCAAGGAGATATCGAATTCCATGGAAAAGGAAAATATTACAAAGGAGTCGACGAACTCCCTACTCCCGAGATAGAACCTTGAACAAATGGTTAGGATGGGATTGGAATATAACTTTCACCCATCAATGACATCCTAAATGAAATGTTTCTAGTGACAGATGGTGCAGGTTGAATACCATCCATGATAGAAGTGGTTATGGTTGACAACAAAATTGAACCACTGATCAAAGGAGACATCGTTACTTGAACGATGCTCGTCTTCTGGGTTGAGGAAAAAGGAGTTGTTGTACCCCCTCCTCCTACCACTAAAATAGGAGTATGTGGACTCCCGCCCTTAGGAAATTTATTTTTATCTCTCATTGTGCGTCTTTGGATCTAAAAATATTGAGCGTTTTCAACCTCAAAATTTGCTACTTGCATGAGAAGAGGATCATTAGGTCTAGTTAGTAGAGGATTCCAAGGTCTAATGAAGCCTTCAGCTTTGAGATCATAAATTCAATTTATCTTTGGTGTAGAAGTGATTTCTTCTAAAGGCACATGCTCGAGAGCCACTTCTCCATAGTTAGTAGACTCAAGGCACTAGCCTGGTACAACCTTCTCCTCTGCGACAATGGCTCCACTCTTTCTAGAGAATGATAGTTAAGCCTTTGAGAATAGTGAAATTGTTGGTATTCCACTTTGAATCAATGATCTAAGGTAGGTTCCATTAGACTCACTAAAGTACAAAATGCAAAGACAAAGGAACCAACTAAAATCCTAAAAAGGGATAAAAACCATGCAGACTACCCTTCTAAATGATTTCTACCCTAGGGAGATGAGGCATGGTCATCCAAATCACGCATAAAAGAAAACAAATTGGCTAGAAGAAATAATTACACTGACCTCCAGCTTAAAAACCTTCCCAACTCAAATGCCAAGGCTTTGCGATGAAACCCCCAAGGGTATTGACAGTGTGATGCAGAGTCTGTCTCAAGTACCATATTGGCCCTTGACCAATTTTTGGAGAACCTTGGTCATGTTTGACCACTTTTGGGACTTCGATAGGCTGTTCAAAGATGGAGAGCCCAAGCAAAGTGGATATCGCGGGATCTCACCCCCTTTTATGGGATTTTTAGGTTTAGGGTTTATGTAACGGGTATGGTATGTCGGCCAATGGGTTTACCCATTTTTAGGCCCCTTTTGTAATGTATAAATAGGGAGCTAAGCAATGTAATAAGTAGTAGTGAATGTGTGTGTCTTAGTGCAAGTATTTGTAATCGGCTTTCTGCATACTGTGTGTTAAGACTTGCGAGCTAATTGCAAGTGATTGTAAAAGGTTTGCTTGGACCTAATTTGGGGAAGGAGGATCTGGCGAGGTGCACTCAGATCTCCTTTCCCATGAAGAGTTGGATTTGTGGCTCTGTGCATGTAAGAAGATTGAAGAAGACTAATAAAGAAGAAGATGAATTGGTGGACGTATCCCCACACTGGGGTGAACCACGTATATCCTTTATTGTAGTTTCTTTGTGTGATGTGGTTGATATGTTATTGATGTGATCTATTCTTAGTTTTGTAATCTTTATGTATTTTATATGCATCTGATGTAGTATCTTAGTGCTTAATAACATGAATGAATGCTAGATCAGTTTGATGCTAGGTGCTAAATGGTTAGATATGCTTAGATCTTGTCGAATACTGCATTGTTCTGTAATTAGGGTTTTTACCTGCGATGTGAATAAGGGTCAAAGATTAAGGAACATTAATTTCTAAGTGCTCTGTTATGTATTGTGATCACAGATCTGTGTCCCAACTAGGTTGTAGACACTTGAGTCCTACAACCCCCCTGCCTCTACCTCAGGTGAGACTTCATCTTCTTCACAGGTGTTGCCGAAAGGGACAATAGTTAGGGTTTTTTTGGTGTTTTATTGAATATTTTAACCTCGGGTCTACCCTTGTGCCAACAAATGGTTTCGTTGTCGGGACCTGAAACTGTGATTGTTGGGAACTGAGGAAAAGATAAAGCTTTGTGCGTAGATTTGTTGCTCTAATGCACAGTACTATACTAGACTTGTGAAGCTCTGCCCTAAGAAGAAGCTAAATCTGAAGAAAGAGGTAAGATCTTAAATATTTGTGTTGTGATAAAGGTAAGATAAGTGGAAATTTTTTCTTTGAAAGTATGAATCTAGGTATGTTTGATAGATTTTTTCCTAGTCTGAAAACTAGGGCACAACTCGAAGGAAGGAAATATGGTATGAATAGATCTGATAGAAATAGTGAAAGATATTTTATTCCTATGCATAGAAATCATTTTTGGACTAACAAGTCGATGTAGGATCCTAGAAAAAAAATTTACAGGTCCATCACTGTGATCCCGTTGCGCAGTACAGGAAAGGTTGGGGATCGTTTAAGAGAAAGAGAGGATTGACTCTTTGTTATAGTTGCAGAAGACCTGGACATCTTGATAAGGAATGCCCTGGTAGATGTCCTATTTTCCTTTGTTGTAAATCTATTGGACATGAAGTTTTAGATTTCCCTAGAATGATTGCTAAAGTTGAGAAGATGAACATGAGACAAGAAAACCAAGAGGAAGGTCAAGAGACTAAGAATATGCCAAAGAACTAGAAAGAATCAGAGGTTATATTATTGCATATGAAAGACACACTAAATGATCACAGAGACGTCATTTTATTAGAGATCTTAAAGGAGAAAGAGCGCATAGAAACAAGAATAGGAGACTTCGACATAGACTCTGTATTGGATGTAGAAACACAGGTTAACATTGTAACAGAAAGTACTTGAAAATTTTTGGGAAAGCCTGCTATGATTCCTTCATTGGGAGGAATAGGAATGTTTAACAGAAAGATGATAGCCCTATGTGGAAGACTTACTCAAGTACTTATGAGTGCTCATGGAACATCGGCACAAGAATAATTTGAGGTCAATAAGTTTGTTGAGAACAATGCCCCTTTTTCACTTTTGTTAGGAAGGATTTGGATTGAGAGAGATCATATCTGAAGGAAAGAAGAAGAGGAAGCTATAGAACAGAAAAAACAAGAATTAAGAGATTTCATGTCTAGGAGAATAGTGTTCTTAATACAATAATAGGAGGACAAGTCGAAGCTACTAAGGGCTAGAGACCTGGTTTTTGAAGTTGAAAGAACGCAAGAAATCTTAAAGAACTTATCCATGTAGAAGAGAAGAGCACCTACTCCAGACGCGGTAAGAGAAACATTATTACCCTCGAACCCTGTGAAAGACCCTCAACAGTGAGAAGTTACTATGATAAGAGAAGATAATAACAATAATGGACAGAGGAATCCAGATACGCATATCATAGGAAAGAAAGAAAGAAATCTCAGTAAGAAGAAATCAAAGCTAGAAAAATTACAAGAGGTTCCAAAGAGGACTTCGCAGAAGGAAGGATTGCAAAACTTGAACCTCATCAGAATAGCAGAACAACACATATTGACACTTCACCATGACGAAGTAATATGACTGTTGGAGGCATCCCGACTGTTAGAAAGACGCTCCAGAACGGATAGAAACATAGTTATTTCTGGAAAGATCGCCATTGGACCATTGGTACCATGCCATAACGGATGGAATTGTATTCATTGAGGCATTCATGCTCATTGGAGGAGTCTATTACGGTGTTTTCTATTTAACCCGCTGAATTTTGCACCAAGGACACTTTTGGGAATTGTGATTATCTGAGCCCACAGACAACTAATTGTGTTCACTCGGTGCTTATTGAGACCTCACCACCCGTTCTACTTACCTTGAGCATTTGTCCACCTATCTGAGACATTTGATCACGAGCGTGTATGCCGAGCGACCTTAGTGTAGTAGATAAATTCATCGAAAAGATTTTGATTGACCTCATGGCTAAGAAGGTCATGTCCGCAGGAGCATAGGCCTCATCGAAGAGAGGATTGCAAGCCTCTCCATCGACTACACATCGATCTAGGCCATCCCGAACTGTGACAGAGACGAACACAAGGAAGAGATACAGTCCTATTACAAACTCACCGAGGAACATATCAAGGAAATAACCAAGGAATGTCCTGTGGAATTCCTTGTACCAGTCGAATAGATATAACTCTCCAACCCTGAACTCATCAGAAGTCCTATAGTCACCTGTGAAGAGTATGATGGAGCCAGTAGTAGAAAGAGGAAGAAGAAGAAATAAGTACAGGAAATGCATAGTGCATCAGAGGAGACTACACCAGATTCACCTGAAGGGGGAGGAGGTGATGAAGTAGACAAAGAATAGGATGAAGGGGAAGAAGACAAGAAGGAACAGGGCAAAATAACACCGCCTAAATATCCCCTTACGGAGATAGAGACATCCAAGAAAAGAAATGTTTCTCCAAAGAAACCCTCTGCGTGGAAGAAGTCATGTGCCGATAATCCCCACTTACAGATTATACTTACGGTGGAAGATATTGACCTCATAATTGCATTTGTATCAGATACTTCCAAGGACATTTTGTAGGAATGTGAATCCAAACAGGAGACAATGTATGACAGGATCGAGGCAGAGCTCAAAGGGGTACAACAGGATATTTATTCGAGTTGTGAAGTGTCTACTGCGTCGTTGTCATCAAGGGGCATAGAAGTAGGAGATGAGCCTTCCCATCTACGTAGAATAGAATATGTGACAGAGGCTCACCTTCATCGGGTCCAGGAAGAAATGGAGCAAGCCATAGAGGCATTGAAGTAAGAAAAGGAGGAAGCCCTAGATAAACATTAGGTTGTGCAGCAAGAAAAAGATGACCTCCAGGTGAAGTTTGCATAAGACAAAGAGTAGCTCCAGAAAGAAAAAGAACAACTACTCGCAGAGCAGATTGGAGTTAAAGAAGCAGTCACTAGAGAACTTCACTCTGTGTCGAGCTTGGAACAGATGGAAGAGGAAACAGATCAGAGACAAGTGGGGAAGCTAACTAAATCCATTCAGTAGCTCCAAGCAAGAGTAGCAGAAATGGAATTGCAGGCAGTGTCGGGCACTCCATAGGAAGTACGAGATCATCAGGAACAAACTTCCCGGAGTGCAGTCGGAAGAATCAAGGCATTGGCCTTAAACTGTAAGAAACTCAGCAATCAAAGTGCATAGACCTATGAGCGCCTTGAAGAGGACCTAGAACTAAGTATATTGGAGTCACAACTCCAAGAAGCCAAGCAACAAGTGGATATAGTATAGGAACAGTTGAAGCCATTGTCAACGGTCAAGAACATGAAAAGGTCACAAGAACAACGCATATTTTAGTAGCAGGTCCATGTCATCAAGATTAAAGTCATGGAAGTGACCCAGAGACTTCATCTGGTATAAGACAAAGCATATACACTTTTTGAGGAAATAGAAGGACAAGGTGCACAGCTAGAACAAGTGGTCACCACAGTGGAACAACGCTTGGAAGTACCTGTCACTGAGAAAATCATTCAGGATTTCACCGAGAAGGAGGCCCTGGAAAAGTACCAAGTCGAGGTAGCTCGAACCAAGCTCAAGGCCTTTGAAGCAGAGTTCCCAAGATCAGAGTGACTCGGGATGAGTCACAAGTGAGTGTTGGGGGCCTGTTGGCCCTCGACCAAGTTTTGGAGAACCTTGGTCATGTTTGACCACTTTTGCGACTTCGACAGGTTGGTCAAAGACAGAGCGCCTAGGAGAAGAAGAGATCACGGGATCTCACCCACTTTTACAGGATTTTTAGGTTTAGGGTTTATGTAATGGGTATGGGATGTCGGCCCATGGGTTTACCAATGTTTAGGCCCCTTTTGTAATGTATAAATAGGGATCTAAGCAATGTAATAAGTAGTAGTGAATGTATGTGTCTAGTGCAAGTATTTGTAATCGGCTTTGTGCATATTATGTGTTAATACTTGTAGAGATAAGTCCAAGTGATTGTAAAAGGCTTTGTGCACAGACTATGTAGAGGCTTGGTGCTTGGACCTAACTCGGGGAAGGAGGATCTAGCGAGGTGTGCACAGATCTCCAGTCCTATGTGAACTTGAATTTGTGGCTCTGTGCATGTAAGAATATTGGAGACTAATAAAGAATAAGAAGAGTTGGTGGACGTAGCCCCACACTGGGGTGAACCACGTATATCCTGTGTTGTGGTTGTTTGTACGATGTGGTTGATATGTTATTGATGTGATCTATTCTTAGTTTTGTAATCTTTATGTATGTTAGATGCATTTAATGTAGTAGATTAGTGCTTAATAACATGAATGAATGATAGATTTGTTTGATTCTAGGTTTTAAATGGTTAGATATGCTTATATCTTGTTGAATACCACGTTGTTCTATAATTAGGGTTTTACCTGTGATGTGAATAAGGGTCAAAGACTAAGGAACGTTAATTGCTAAGTGCTCTGTTAAGTATTGTGATCACAGATCTGTGTCCCAGCTAGGTTGTAGACACTTGAGTCCTACAACCCCCTGCCTCTACCTTGGGTGAGACTTCATCTTCTTCGCAGGTGTTGCCGAAAGGGCTGGTAGTTAGGGTTTTGTTGGTGCGTTGTTGAAGCATTGAACCCTAGGTCTACCCTTGTGCCAAAATACCACGATACACCCTTTTCACTCACCTTGTGTGTCAATCTAATGATAGGACACTAAAGTACTAACTCACAGTCAACCTCTAAGGGGTATAGTCAACAGTTAGGATGAAGCATATGGGAAGGATAACTGAGTCTGAAGCTATTTCAGAGGACTTTCTAAAAAATGTCTAGTGTCACTTCATAAAATATCAAACTATGTTGAAACTCCAAAGAACTTTCAACAATAGGGCCAATGTCACTTCAGAAAATATTGAAGTAAGCATGAAGCTTCTAGAGGACTAATGCCAAGAGGGCCAATATCACCTCAAGAAAACTCTAAACTAAGTCTAAAATTCATAGAGGATTGATGCCAAATTAGACATTATCATTTCAAGAAAAATTCAGCCAGGTTCAAAATTCGTAGAGGATTGATGCAAGATGCGTCATTATCACTTCAGGAAAGAACCCCCAAAATATGCTTAATCCACTACACTTGGTTGAGTTTCGTAGGATTTATCTCTTATAATATTCCTTCCATGACCTCGTTTTTATCTCCTGTATGAGAGGAGTGTAAATGTGTTGAACCTGCACATAATAGATCTAGCTAAACAATAATACACACATTTGCAAAGAGAATTGGAGAAAGAAGAAGAATATGGAAAGAATGAAAGAATTATCATTAACTGTATTCCACACTCAAAGAGTGAATAATTTAAAATATATAGGATAAATGAGTAACTAATGTTCCATAGTGGTGGTATAGAGTGATTTGGACACACACCAGCAGTTACGGGAGTGAACTGCCACCTAGTCTAGTCTCTCAGGCAGTTACGGGAGTGAACTGCCAGCTAGTCTGAGTTAATTAGTCAATTATTCTTTAGCTAACTGACTGAAAAATAGTGTAGTGAGGAGTAGATCAAGGAATAAATGGTAATGTGCCAATATGGTGATGAAACCAAGGCAAGTGCGCATTAGCATCTAAACTCAACTCAACTAGTCAAATTGAAGTGTCAACTGAAGAGAATATTCTCCAGGTGGAATATTCTCCCCCTAAAATATAGAAGACTCGATAATGACTAATAAACAAGGAAAACCCTTAGGAAAAATAAATCTTATGTGTGTGTGAAGTAACTCCAAAACCCCCCCTGAACATTACTATGGTGAAAATAAAGAATGGGTCCTGGCAACGAGGCCATGTTAGGTACTCAAATACAAAAGATACATTGAAATAAATGAGGAAAGAGGG
>JZKD02S1749637.1:151135-175209 GCA_000966675.3 Picea glauca | reverse complement strand
CCCCCCCCGTCAAATTACAATGCATAAAAAAAATAAAAATGAGAAGGAACAAAAAGCAGTTGCTAAGCAACCGTGTCCTTCACTCCAAAAAGACCTTGCAACTGTGCAAGTTTGTGCTTGTTGAAGATTTTGTTGAAGATGTAGATGTATGCACGGATCTGATGAAGTCGATGCGCCATTGAGATGTCCACACATATCCACTCTCTCTTCTTTTAATGAAGAATATCCAAATAAATTTTGGATGAAAATTTGAAAACCATGCAGTCGTTTCCGGAAAATTGTTGAAATTTTGTTGTTTTTAAAATGATCGTAACTTCACTTCTCGGACTCCGTTTCAGACGATTTTTTTTATGAAATTGGATATTTTCCAGAGAGGAATTCAAATATACAATTTTTTTCTAAAAATATTTCTCATAAAATATCAGAATTGAGTCTGATGTGCACGGATCCCTTTTTGTCTCCTGAGATGCATGCATTGCACATGGAAAAGTGTCTGCATCTGACCCCTGAGATGCATGCCATATATATTCCACATGAAATTCATAAAACAAATCTAAAATGGAGTAGACATCATATTCAATTAATGCAATACAAATTTGTGCAAATACTTTTGTAGAAGACTCTTCATAATAAGAGGCTTGATCTTCTGATGGCTTCTCTTCTGGCTCTATCTGTTCAACCTCCTACATGAAATATTCACAATCTTCTTTATTTCAATATAGAACCTCCAATATGGTCCATAATTCATTTTGAGTTTATTCTTTTGATTCTTCATATACTTGGTGGAGAATTTCTGGAGAAATAGACAAGAAGATAAATCCTATGGCCATGTCTTGTCTATTAAGAAAGTCATTTTTCTCATCGACAGAATCAGGCTCTACTTCCATTTCCATGGTTATTTGGTATAAGCCTCTACTTCTGAGAAGAAATAAAATCTTTTTCTTCCACTCCAAATAGTTATGAGTCATGAGAAGTATTATCGGTGAGTAAAACATATATTCCATCTTTTCTGCGTTCTTCAATATTCAGTACCTGCAAAAAATAATTTGGTGTAGCCTTTTCTTTTCCTCCCTTCAAAAAATAAAAGGCTCATATGTTTGAAAAGGCTCAATTTGGTGAGATGCAGGAAAATCATAGCCTTTTCAATCTTCAGTACCTAAAAAAAATAATTTGGGCTATAAGGAAAATGCCAACATAATATTGCATCTCTTTGATATGTTTTTCCTCCATCCTAAGGCTCTCTTTTATACTCCCGTTTGACAATTGGAGTAGTTATGAATGGTATATAGTATGTTAGGAACCTAAGGAACCATCAACCACGCCTGAATTAATTGTATTTTTTATTTTTTTTAAGCCAAATAAACATGTACATGGGTTGCTTGTTGATTAAGGTTGGTTGTCATTGATGTCAACCCTTGAATAAATCCTAGTAGCACAAAGGTTTGGGTAATGGACCCAAGTTTTTCTTGTCATGGTTGATAATAAGGACAAATGTATGAAATCCAAAGTGGTCCCATTATGGTGAAAGCCCTCACGGGAAGACGCTTTGTGGATTGAGTTATCCTAGAAGTATGATTAGAGAACCCATGATTATTTGTGGAATAATGAGATGAAGGTCAGTGAATTTTTCAGTGAAACTATCCTATATGGATATTTCTTGTCATTCCATTTCCGGTGGTATGTGGAACTTCACATAACTCCTCACGGTGAGAGAGTTATGGCCATGAGAAGTTGGAGAACCCAGGTTTGGGTAATGGACCCAAGTTTGTTTGATGGATAATGGTATGAGTTTTGATATATTTTCAAGTAATATTATTCTATATGGATAGTACATTTCATTCCATTTTTTTTGGTATCTGGAACGTCACATAAATCCTCGCGGTTTGAGAGTTATGGCCTTACAAAGTTGGAGGCCCCTCATATGTCATCTAGAAGCCCCAAAAGGTCAAAGTAGTCAAAGTGGTTTAAGATATTTTAGAAGGTCAATAATAAAGTGAAGTGATGATTGTACTATAATTCAAAGTGAATACAAAATAAATTATTTAAATAATAAATTTAATGGAAAATTTAGAAGTGGGTTAACCCTAAAATAAGGAAAGTGGGCAAAGTGACCTAGAAGATGTTTTTAAGGACGCTACTTGGAGAGTATAAATAATAGATAAGACTCTCTCATTTAAGATCACACTTGAGCATATTGAATATCTATAGTTGTCTGAGGTAACCAAAGGATATCTAAGCCGAATTTCAAAGGGAAGGTGAAGAAAAGAAAGTCAGAATTCAAGGGAGGATAAATTCTTTTGATGATGCTTTCTAAGGTATGTTATTTACAGGTCATCTCACCATTTTCGCAATAATTTTTTTTATAGAACAATTCAGACCGTAAAATTGATATTCCATTGAGGAAACATATCCAAGTATCTATGGTAAAAAATTTATCTTTTGGGTCGTTGTATTTTTATATTTACACTCCGTGGAAAATAGGGTTTGTGTCTAGTCTTGAAACTAATCTAAAACAAGTGTTTTGGGTAAAAATGTCATAACTTCTTCATAACAGATCCAAATTCAGTAAGAAAAAATGTGTTGGTTAGAGTACATTCTTTAGTATTCTTTGTAACATTTTTAGATCCATCCAACAAATATTCCATGTAGGGCATTCTCTACAAGGTCACTCTATAGAATAAGAAAGAATTCAGCGAGGTATAAAATGGTTGTTGTAACTTCTTTTATGAGAGGTTCCAAGTAGTGACACCTTGAGGAATTTCACAAAACACACTGAAGAACATTGTGTATCAATTTTATATATTTATTCATTACAGGTACAAAGTTATGATTGTTTCAAGTTAGGGTTGTTGACTAATCCAAAACTAGTCATGTGAGACTAAAGAAAAGTTTGATGAAAATGCTAGTCTCTTGTTGTTAAAGTTAAGGAAGGTTTGAAGGTATGTGATCATATACACCAGGTCTATTAAAGAGCTACAAATCATATTTCTATGATGAATTTGATGAGGGATTTTGGTTAAGGTACATGTTGGTTACATGGATGAGACAAGTAGTTGATGAGTTGGCACATACATGAGGTGTATAGTTTATGATGTTGGTACATATTGATGATTCAGCGTTGATGAGTGGTTGACACATGATTGGTACATACTTGGTACATGGTTGGATGCACTTTTTTATGGTACAAGTTGATTATAGGTTGTTTGGTATAGGTTGGTGCATGGTTGATTCACTTGTTTATGGTACAGGTTGATTACAGGTAGAGGTACAGGTTGATGCATGGTTGTTGCATGGTTCAAGTTTATTGGTACAGGTTTAATGCAATATATCTCATAGTGATAGTGTGACAGTGGTTCCATCATTCTAATTCTACTTCAGGGCGGTTGGACAGGGAAAGGACAAGTGGTTGTAGCCACCTTCTAGTTGTAACCAGAGAACATAGGGGGTTGTAGCCTCCTTCTGATTGTATCCATAGAATTGGGGAGTTGGAGATTCCCTCAGGTTGTAGCCTGAGAAACTAGGGGATTGAATCCTTCTTCCAGTTGCAGCTGGAAAACAAAGGAAGTTGGTGCTTCCAATGAATGTAATTATTCAAGACGTATAAGAAAAATTATTTTGCGGTTTTCTCCCGCTTTGGGTTTCCACGTAAAACACTGGTGTACTTTGTATTGTTGGCATATTTATAGGAAGAGTATGCTTGTCATTGATGGAAAGAACAATAATGATGATGGCATATTGGCAAAAATCATGGAAAACAGGAAAACAACGATGATAGCATCAGGAATTGTTGTCTACAAGCTCAGAAGGACGAGCATAGGACTGCCAAGAGTGCAGTACAAAGGCCCTTGAGGTCCAAAGGATCGAAACCCTTTGGGAATCTGAACAAAGTGAAAAGATCATAAGAGATAGTGGATTTACCATTACATTGGCGAGAAAGCTCGGAAGGGACAACGCTTTCCAAAAGTTCAGATGAGGTCCAAGAAATAGATTCATATGAGGAACAAAGCTCAAAGCCTTTGAATACTTAGAAAATATTCTAGGTCGGAAGAAATTGTAATCTCAGGAGGAGGAGCGACATTGGTCGTCATATCAAGAAATGTGAATATCTGGACCATTGGATCGAGGAAATTTGTTGGTCATCGATTGGACGAGAGCAGAGAATCGAGAATAGGGAAATGAAAGAAAGGAAGTGCTAACTTCCGACATCGCGAAGTGCAAAGTCATGAAGTGCAAAGGAAATCTAGTCGTCCATTGAGACAGGACACATGGTGAGAGATCAGCATTGTGTTGATTCTCAAATCGAGAAATCAGAGATACGAGAAGTGAAAACTTGCGAAGTCTGAATTCACAAAGGTGATCATAGCCATTGATTGAGGAAGGTCATGGACCGTTGATCTGGCATGACAAAGTTCGGAGTTCGGGAGTTTGGACCTCAAAGAAAGGAAGTGTTCTAACTTCTGACATCGCAAGTTGTGAAGTCTTGAAGTACAAAGAGGATAGATATGAACCGTTCGTTTAGGAACATCGTCAAGATCATGAGGTCGACGGTCCCACCTCATTGTGGGGATTGAAGGTGTGCAATATTTAAAAATTTAAGGACACGTGGAGGCTCGAGGTACATTGCAGGGAGAAACACAATTTGATCTCAAACCACCTTTGGCCATGCCCACATTCGCATGGTCACATGATATCATCACCCATGGTCACATCAGCAGAAGATAGGAAAAGGATCTAGCACTACCAGGCTCCACATCGGAGGTTACGCATTGAAAATCCATAAGGGCCTCTGTGTGTATAATCCAACGACACTGATCAAACAAAATCTGATTGAAGGGTTGTTGTTTCACTTCATGATTTCTTGATTGGTTATGATTCAGTTACACTAACTGAATCATTGTTCCTGAGAGATGGAATCACGATGCCTGAGCCTTTTTGAGATTCCCAACTTGAGCATTGGAGATGCGGAGAGTAACGGATAATGAGAGCAGTAATAAAATAAAAATGTCATGACAGAGAGAGGTTGTTGTTTCTCAGTAAAATAAGTTGAATTGTATGTTATCAATAAGATAGAAGAAATGGAGCCGAAAAGATGCAGAGATGAATAACATAAGTTGGACAGAGAAGAAATGGTGAAAACAGTAGACTGTATGAGAACTTAAGTGCAAGAAGATGCGATCGGGAACACACTGATGCAAGAAGAGAAGAGCAGTGTAGCAGAATAGTGATGAGACTGGTAAGCCATTGATAAATTATGTATCACTATAATAAATTTTATAAAGAAAATATTTATATCTCAGGGTGGTGGGGTGGTGGTAGGGAGGACTGTTGTCCTTAGAGTTTCAAGTGGGTGCTTGAACACAGGCAGTTGTAGCTTCCATCTGGTTGCAGCCAGAAAAATCAAGGTGGTAGGGTGGTGCAAGGGAGAACCATTGTTCTCTGTTATATAGGTTGGTTCCTGTGTGACTGGAAGTTGGTGCTTCCATCCAGTTGGTGTTGGAACACTCGGGGAGTTGGTTCTTCCTTCTAGTAGGTGCTAGAGAAACCAGAGAGTTGGTGCTCTCAACACGTTGCAACTTGTTAAAGAAGAGTTTGTAGCCTCATTTTGAGTTGGTGCTCAAAGAAAGATGATGTACAGGACTTAAAATATTTCCTATCATTCAAAGAAGAAGAGGTTTTCTCCCTTTATGGGTTTCCTCATGATTATATGTCTCTGTGTATATCATATGTGTGATTTATGTTTGTTATTTTGTTTCTCATGTCTTGCATAATCTTGATGATCACTTGGAGAAGGTTAATAATATTTTAATATGCATAAAATTGTTTAAGCACGGTAAAAAATGATTCACGCCCACCCCTCTCAGTTGTATTAGTAATTCCAACATGTATGTGTATGATTATTCATTTGTTCATTGCGCATTATTGGATGATAATTGTACATTGATCTAACACTTGGATTATTTGGTTAAAAAGTATTATAATTTATCTATTATTGATTCACCCCATCCCCCCCCCCCCCTCTCAGTAATCCAACATTTCTAACTAAAAAGTCACGTATGTACGCTAGTTTCTTTAAGGAGAGTCGCATACATCAATAAAAATGGGGTTTTTTAAGATAGTTTTTGGGAGGAAACGAGGGATTTTTCTCTTACAACAAAAGAAAGGGATGTAACTAATTCCAATGAGTTTCCATGAGCATATATGGTTTCAAATTATGTTATACCATGAGAAGCACTTTGTAATATACTAGATACAAAATGTATGCAGAACAGAAATAAAATGCTAGAAATGGCAGAATAAAAGCAATATAACCAGAACAATCACCACAATAGCACTGAAATGATATAAGAATAACAACAAAAATAGCACTTTGATTCTGAAAGCAATGTTCACGGGCCTCTTCAAGGGGGCAACCTCTAGTTGAGTAGAGCTATATTACAATAATATCCAAGCTAGGGTTCTCATACCCTCAACTCCTATTTATACTAAATATGTCTATCAAAAGAAGCATCCAAAGGAAGATCCTTCTAGAAGCGAAAGCTTCTATTAGGTCTTCTTACATTCGACTTATTCTATTTTATTGCAAGGACTTATTAATATTACCTTTATTACATCCAAATATATTGTTCTACCTATGTGTGGGTTAGGACCCTAACATGTCCTCCCCCTTAAATACAGCCTTGTCCTCAAGGCTTGAGATGTGGAAATTGTTGCAGAATGGTAGCTAGTTCACAAGTGGCATCTACTGGAGTTGTATCTTTCCATTGGACTAACAATTCCTTGAGGGTTATTTGATGCAGGCAACGCTCATGCTGGTCCAAAATGGCTTGTGGTTGTAGACAAATGGATCCTTCTTCAACTAACTCGGAAAGGTTGGTTTGAATTTAGCACTTAGTTCCAATCACCTTCTTTAAGCATGAAACATGAAAAACAGGATGTAGCTTCGAATGACTGGGCAAAGCTAACTGGTAGGCTACTTGTCCCACACGCTTGAGAATGGTATAAGGACCATAAAATTTGGGCGCTAGCTTCTGACAATGCTCGGCCTTGAGGGAAGTTTTCTTGTAAGGTTGTAGTCGAAGAAACGCATGATCCCCTTCTGCAATTTGACATTCAGAGCAACCTTGATCTACTTGTTTCTTCATGTGATTTTGTTCCATGAATAAATTCTCTTTGAGGGTATGAATAATAGCCTCTCGAACTGTAAGTGTTTGGTCAACTGCCTGGACCTTTGAGACACCAGGTAAGTATGAGAAACCTAAAGGTGGATTTTGTCCATATACCACTTCAAAAGGAGTCATGCATGTAGTTGTATGGTATGAAGTGTTGTACCAACATTCAGCTAGGGGTACCCATTGAGCCCACTAATTTTTCTTTTCTGAGGCAAAACACTTCAAATATGTTTCCAAACACTTGTTGATAACTTCCATTTGACTATCAGTTTGGGGATGACAAGTTGTGCTGAGATGCAATTGGGTGCCTTGTATCTTGAACAGTTCTTGCCAAAAATTGCTTGTGAAAGTTGGGTTGCAATCAGAAACAATAGACTGCGGCATGCCATGAAGCTTGAAGACCTGATCCATGAAAATTTGAGCCACCGTGGATGTTGTAAACGGGTGTTGAAGAGTGCATAAATGAGCATACTTGGAAAGACGATCAACAACCACCATGATGACTGATTTATTTCCCAATTTGGGTAAGCCTGTAATAAAATCCATAGAGATATCCTTCCAAATAGCAGGTGAAATCGGAAGCAGTTGTAGTGTGCCAGGAGATTTGACTGTTTCTCCCTTGTTGCGTTGACACGCATCACATTCAGTGAAAAAATTACAAATGTCATGTTTCATACCATCCCAGAAAAAAGAACATTTGACCCTATCATAGGTTTTGGTGAACCCAGAGTGCCCCGCTGTGGGTGTAGCATGAAGCTCAGAAAGTACCGTGGACTTATTCTTTGATTGTTTACTTAAATACAAATGGCCTTTGTATCGAATCTCATCATGGAGCCAAGAGTACCCTGTGGAAGTTGGAGCATTGGGCTACAATTGTTGGATCAGATGCGAACTTTTGGGATCTTGTAGCCATTCCTGGCGAACGGCTTGGAGCCAATCTGTTACAATGAAGGAAAGAGAAAAAAGGGCTCCTTCATCTTCATATTTTTGGGAAAGTGCATCTGCCACCACATTGTCTTTTCCTTTCTTGTAAATGATCTCATAATCATATCCAAAGAGCTTAGTCACCCATTTTTGTTGCTCCGGGGAGGAAATGCGTTGTTCTAGAAAATACTTTAGGCTTGATGGTATGTCTTAATTTGGAAATGTTGCCCCAATAGATAAGGGTGCCACAGATCAACGGCATGCATAATATCCAACATTTCCTTTTCATAGATTGATTTGCCCAGATTTCTTTCAAATAGTTGCTTGTTGGTAAAGGCCAAAGGTCGACCCTCTTGCATAAGGACAGCACCAATTCCTTTCCCTGAGGCATCACATTCCAAGACAAAGGTCTTTGTGAAATCATGAAGGGTCAGGACTAGAGTGGTGCACATGGCCATCTAAAAATCCTGAGCAACGGTTGGAGTCCAAGCGAAAGAGTTCTTTTTTAGAAGAGAAGTGAGAGGTGTTGCAATCTTTCCATAATTCTTAACAAACTTGCGATAATAACCTATTAAGCCCAGAAATCCACGCAACATTTTGAGAGTCTTTGGGTGAGGTGAGTCTTGCATAGCTTCAATATTTTTTGGATCCACCCTGATGCCATCCTTGCCAACTAGATGACCCAAGTATTCTACTTCTAAGGCACCAAAGCACATTTAGACTGTTTCAGGAAAAGTTGGTGCTGAGAGAGTAGATGGAGAACTCGATCCACATGAGAAAGATGGTTTGCCTAGGTTTTTCTATAGATGAGGATATCATCAAAGAAAACTAAGACAAAATGATGGATAAAAGGACGGAAGACATGATTCATGAGACTTTGGAAAGTGGAGGGGGCATTACACAAGCCAAAGGGCATGAGCAAAAACTCATAGTGGCCCTCATGAGTTATAAAGGCAGTTTTGGGAATGTCTGGCTCTTTCATACGTATCTGGTGGTAGCCTGAACGAAGATCAAGTTTAGTAAATAATTGGGCACCACTCAATTCATTCAGGAGGTCATCAATGATAGGAATGGGAAATTTGTCTTTAATGCTAAGTTTGTTGAGGGCACGGAATTCAGGACACATTCACCAAGAACCTTCTTTCTTTAGCACCATGACCACAAAACAAGAGTAGGGGCTCATACTAGGGCGGATAACGCCTGCATTAAGGAGTTCGTGGACCATTTTCTCAATTTCATTTTTTTGGGAAAAGGGGTGACGATACAGACGAATATTGGGAGGAAGGATTTTGAGTACAAGGGGAATGAAATGATCATGAACACCACGGGAAGGAGGGAGTCCCTGGGGAGTGGAAAATACCACTTGATTTTTAGAAAGGATGGCTTGGAGGTCTTGTGGCACCGAGGGTGTCTCTATTGCTTGTATGGCATGGAGTTGGGAAATAACACCAGAATGACCTTTTTTTAGCAGCTTTTCCATGCGATGGGAACTAATAATCTCCTGTGAAATGGTGGTGATGCCTTGGAACTTATATTGGTGGCCCTCCTGGTCGAATTGCATGGTTAATTCCTTAAAATACATGAGAATGGGAACCAAATTCCTTAGCCAGTCTGCACCCAACACAATGTCACAACCACCCATGTCGATAGAAAACATATGAGATTTCAGGTGGTAGTCACCAATTTGGAGATGTGCATTTTCACAAAACCCTCCACATTTCATTGAGCCACCATTGGAAATCATGATTTGGAAATTATTGATGGCATGGATCTAGCAATGAGTTTCTTGGGAAATACGGCGATGAACAAAATTATGGCTTCTTCCACTATCAACCAGAATGATGACCTTCCGATGCTTGATGTAACCGATTAGCTTGAGGGTTTGGGGGTGGAGAAGCCAGTGAGAGCATTGAGGGAAATGACCGGTTCTACTTCGGGAGGGTCTGAGGGAGGGGTTATGTCAGTGGTTTCAGGTGACTCAGACACACGGGGAGTTTCAACATCCTCTTTCGAAATATCCTCGGAGATGGCCATAAAAATATTTTGTTCCTTACACTTGTGGCCCGGGAAATATTTTTCATCATAATTATAACAAAGGCCTTTGAGTTGGCGTTCAGCCATTTCAGCCCTGGTCAATTTTTGGATCTTTAGTGGAGCAGAGGGAGTAGTGGGATTTATTGGTTTAGGGAGAGGGATAAAGGAGGGTTTTCAGTTTTGAGAAGATACAACCTGTTGTTCTTCTTTATCTCTTTTAGTAGCCTCCACCCAACTCTGGTGTCGAGCCATGAGGACATGGGCCTGAATCTCATCCTTGACGCCACTGATAAAACACTCTCGGAAAAAGGCATCAGGCATGCCCTATGTCTGAAAATCCAAGTGCTCAAAGGAAGATATAAAGTCTTCCATTGTTCTTGATTGTTTCAACTTTGTCAAACAACCCAAATGGTTGGTGTCAGTGTCAAAGCATTCATAAAGCTCTGCCACAAAGTGTGTCCAAGTAATATACCCTTGATGGGAAGTTTTTCTCCATTGCCACCATTGCCAACGTTATTTATCTAGATGGAGAACACCATACCAGAGTTTGGCCAAGTCATCTGTAATGTCATATAAAGAGAAATAATGTTCCATTTGGGTTACCCAACCAGTGGGGTCCGAGCCATCAAATTTGGTCACATCCACCCGCGGAAGGTGTAGGTCATGTTGAAAGTGATGTGTTGAAAGTTATGGGAATGAGAGGAATGTTCACCTTCAATATGTGGGGGTGAGTCAGAGGAAGGGTTATCTATAGGGATATGAAGCTTGGTGTAGAGGAACGAAAAGACAGATTCAAGTTGGGTGGTCAGGTCTTGTTTGATTTCCTCCATTGAGGACTGCATGGTTGTATTGATGGTGGCAACATTGGCACTGAGTTGTTTCACTTCTTGTTGGGTCTCAGTGAGACTATATTGCAAAGTATTGAAGCGTGTTTCAAAGTCTTGGCTACGGGTATAGGCCATGAGGACGAGGGAACTAAAAAGGGGCGGGTGGGGTCAAAGAAATTGCCAAAAAATGATGTGTATGAATGTGATAAGGGTGAAGAGATGAATCCAATGGAATAGGTCTCTGATATACGTGTGGGGTCCAAAGGTAGTACTCGGCCCAATATCTCAGGGCACTAACTAAGGAGGATAGACCGTACCCTTAGTCGTACTACCCGACTACCCAGGTACTAGAGAGTATCTTCCTGAGTGTTGTTCTTGGTGGCACTATAGAATTCAAGAGGCCGATCAGTTTATCTAAGGAGGGATTCAAGAAATCTAGGTTGATCCGTACACAGGTGTTGTCTGATGCGCTACCACTCAAAGGGGTACCAATAGGGGTTGCAAGGGTGGCCAACAGATGTGTTCTTAAGAACCACTTGTATTTCCTGCATGTATGAATCCCTCAACCACAGTTTTATGCGTGTAACGACAGATCTATGTGGCTTAAAGACGTCGAAATACGTCTCTAACCTGGAAAAAAAAATTACCTACAATTTATGCCAAGGAAAGTGCTCTGATACCACTTGTAATATACCAGATATAAAAAGTATGCAGAACAGAAATAAAATGCTAGAAATGGCAAAATAAAAGCAATATAACTAGAACAATCACCACAATAGCACTGAAATGATATAAGAATAAAAACAAAAATAACACTTTGATTCTGAAAGCAATGTTCATGGGCCTCTTCGAGGGGGAAACCTCTAGTTGAGCAGAGCTCTATTACAATAATATCCAAGCTAGGGTTCGCATACCCTTGACTCCTATTTATACTAAATATGTCTATCAAAAGAAGCATCTATAGGAATATCCTTCTAGAAGCGGAAGCTTCTATTAGGTCTTCTTACATTCAACTTATTATATTTTGTTGCAAGGCCTTATTAATATTGACATTTATTACATCCAAATATATTGTTCTACCTATGTGCAGGTTAGGACCCTAACACACTTGATTTTACCCAAGTCCTTCTTCTTCCTTGGTTTTGATGATCCTCGATCATTGCTACTCTTCTTGCTAGAACTCTTTCATTTTCCTTTATTTGTCTTACTGACAAGAGCCAAGTTCTCCTCACTACTTCCATGTGTGTTGCTCTTAGTCTCCTCTTGAGTCTTTTATTTGATGCACTCATCCCAAAGTCTCTTCCAATTTAGAAGATTCTCTAGAGTGTGGACTCTCTTGAAAAATGGTCCCCATGACTTGGGAAGACCATTCAATGCCACACTCATGATCTCTATGTCCTATGTTTTCTCCCCTATGGTTGCATTATGATCATGTACATGTGTGATCCTCATGAAATAGATGGTAACATTGTCAAATCTAGATATTTGCACCAATCTGATTTTATTCCTTAAGATTATCTTCATATTCATGTTCGTCCTCTAGAATAAACCTTCCAAGGAATCAAACATATGTTTGGTCATCGTCTTCTCGGATAAGTGAGGAATGAGGCGATCCTTCACTGAATCCAAGAGAACCTTATTGGATTTAATATCCTTCTTCTGGTGAACCACTAAATCTGTAGGATATGTCGGTGGAACAACTACTTTGTCCACTAACTCCCAAAGTTCATACTCCTTCAATGAAAAAGTCACTCTTTCTTTCTAATATGGGAAGTTGGATGCTCCATCCAATCTATCTTTAACTCTCAAAGGTATTGATGCCATCCCTTAGACCTGATAAACTTCCCTGGAAATAACCTATTGTTGAAAACTTCCTTGTACTGACATGTATGGCCTCTACCCGCACTATCTATGTTAACTACACAACATGTATGTTGATACTCTTGTTGTTTCATGTGACCTATGTAATGGTACTCGTGTTGTTATCATGCAACATGTCACCAAATACCTTCACTATATGTATGACCAGTACCAGAATACCCATGTTGTCCTCGATGACCAATCCAACTATAGTATGGTTGTTTCCCTGAAATCTATCCTTCAATTTATGCCTCCTGGTTATGGATCTACTAAGATATCCTATGGATATGATAGATTTGTTATCCCCTAATATGGATCTAAGATATGGCTTCCTCTCAAAGAAACCTCTCAGAGCAACTTCTCTGATACCATGTTAAAATCCTTACTCTGGAACCTAGGTATATTGTTATCTAGTGATTTTCATACTACAAATCCAATTAGCAGCACACAAAACAAAAATACATTGCTGGAATATTCAATTCAAAAAAATCTAACGGAAGAAATACTGGAAACCAAAAATATCATGCACAAAACACAAAGATATTATACCCATCAACTAAGCTTACCACTCAAATAACTCCAAATCTTATAAGGTTTCCCTTACTGGGAAAATGGCCCAAATAGAAAGAGACAAAGTACATCAAAATCTGACTAGTTGTTCTGCTACCAAAGTTGTTGTATGATCGTATACAAAAACAATGTGATTGTTATGATGATATTTGTGTTGTTCTGCGCTATCTGCACCATTGTTATGTTGAAACTCGGACTGATTGTGTGACCTATACCAAAATACATACATTGTCCAACGATCGATCCTTCCACTGCACGATTGTTCTCTCTCTCCCTTTGGCCTAGATCTCTAGATGGAATTCCTTCTCCACCTATCCAAGATCTCTTTGAATCATAGTCCTTCATGATCCAATACTCCTTATGTCAAATCAATATCTCTCTCAATCAATCTATCAAGTGTCTTCCTCCTTCACCCTAGCCTTGCTTTTATAAGATTGATTTATGAACTAACCCTAATCTCCAAACTGATTGACAATCAAGATTACTTCTCACCTCACTTGAGATTAACGACTTTTATTTATTTTATTAATGATAATAAAAGAATTTCCTTAAATAAAACTCAATTCCCTAATAAAATAACTTTACTTTAATAATTCCTTTAATTAAAGTAAAGTTAAGGATAAAATGTTTTGGACGATTTCTGCAGGTGGAAATCCATGTATGATGCTACCATGCATCAACAATGTTTGTCATCAAACCGTGGTTTCTCCATCGAGAACAATGCAACTCGCTTCCACCTAAAGGAACAATTAGAGGTAACATGTAGCTAAACTTCCTTCCAGCTACCATACACTTTACCAATAAGACTAAGGAAGGATTTTACATCACAAAATATTTCCAAGAAGGAATTCAACTTATCAGCAAGAGATAATATCATCTTCCTCCTCTGCAGTGATTTATATGTTTGGATTTTTCATCCACGTCTTTGACCTAAGGACCTTCAATGTCACTATCAATTCATTTCCTTGGATTCACTTGCAATTTGTTAGAGTAGCCAATTCTGACGAAACCACTACATTCATATTGAGCTAGATACACTCAATGTAAATTATTCTGAATCCAAAATGTTAATTCATACTTCTTTTGAGTTTCCACACTTTCACGGATAATTGTTAGATTCGTCAAATCTAACAATATATCACAGATTAAGTTGATGAGGCTCAACATATTTCTCTTCACAAACTCCGAATAAAGTTAAAAGACATGTTTGATTTTACCATGGACAAATAATTTCCAAAATCATATTTATGGATTCTCTATTAGTATATAAGTTTCCCTACCATCTCCAAACATTCTATCAACTTGTCTAAAAAAACAATTCAAATTGCCTCACTAGAATCAAAATTGTGTAACCTGGTTGTAGGAAAATTGCTCTTCACTTCTGTGGGCTCCTTGCTAGTCCCCATGATGGTCCCATCAACCACTTCCATCGCTCCTATTATCAATACCATGAACCACACATTATTCATAGCTACATCCAAGAAATCACAATCTAATGTTAGCCTCACATATTCCTTCTTCAACGGAAATCCATTAATCAATGTGTCCAAAGGCATGGATCTCTACATTGACAAATTTCAGAGGACACCCATCAGAGTGAACATGGAAAGCATCAGAATATATTTAGAATCCATCAAGAAGCTCATCTTCCCTTAATCTTCGGAGCTCATATGTTGTTACTACAACAATGGTTTTCCTTCCAATCTAAGGAGTGACCCCAATCCCAACTTGGAATATATTTACTATCTTTCTACTAATTCCATAAATAATCAGAGTTTACTAAGTTATATTTTTTTAGGTAACATGGCATGTTGAATCAAATAGATATCAAATTTGAAATTTGTGGTGCTTGTCACAAGAGTAACCTACCCCTTTCCAAAAATTGAGGACAACGACACCCTAATGATGTGCAGTACTTGCATAGTCTTCGAGCTTGGCCATAGGAAACATGGATCTCCTTTGTTTTCTTGTTTCCACTCTGAAATTTCTAGAGCCGATGTCATTCACTAACTCAAACCGATCCATTCATAAAGAAATATAATGACCTTATGTCCTTGGATTCAATACGAGTTGAAACAACAACAAAATACAGTGTTTCTTGGCACCGACACACTCGATCTCATCGCATCCATAATATCACTTCTCGCCTCAAGGAAGAGATGACACACTATAAATTCTTATTATTCTATATCGAATGCTTTATGGGTAGTCAATACCAGCCTAATCAACCAATTCGACCTTCATTGTCCAACAAACTTCTATAGTGCATGGGGTAATTACACGAATCTAACAATATATCACACATTGAGCTTCTTCTTTGCCTTCTAGACAATTAATTTCTAACTACAATTTTGGATTTTTTATCTTAATCAATTATCAATCCTAATAGAGCGTTTGATCAACGTTGCCTCCAATTTTGTCAGCGGCCTACCTCACAGACTCCAGGGATTGTTGGTTATTTGGATCTCCTTATCTTCTTGCAGCCGCCTGGTTGTTGGGTCAAATCACAACGAGAGTGCAATAGCGATGAGGTTTAATCTAAAAATCTCAGTCGACGACTTCTACAACACATGGAAGATATCCCTCTTCCTCACGCGGCTTTATTTCAAGTGGATTCTCTCTGCTACACTCACCGTGCGCAGGTAGCTCCCTTCACAGCAATAACTCGTGGCCCCCTCATACGAATCTAATAGACAAACACAAAAACAACCTCAAACTATCTACTCTCAAAAGCTAATATACTCCTACAGTATATTACACTCACAATATTCCATTTCCGTGGGCCCTCCTTTAAGGGATTCAAGCCCAGTTTCGCTATGGTACCATGAAAGGAAACATGAGAGGGAGAGTAGAAATTATTACAAAAACTAAAATTGTGTTGAGTGTTTTATTAAACAATGAAATAGAGTATATTTAAATAGATGAAGTTTTGTTTCAAGATAGACAAACTATCTTAATCACACAATATAGAAAGCATTTAGTTGGAGAGAATCTCTCAAATCCAACTAGTTCCAACAACTTCCCAAAAACTAGAAAACAAACTCTAAGTAAAAATGAAATATACCTACTTATGAAAAACAATCATAATTAGCACAAATATAATCACACCTAAGATAATTAGAAATTACATATTTCAACACTTTAAACTAGCCAACACTGAAGAATTTGTGTCTACACTATGTTAGATTCCTAAAACATTCCATCAAATAGCTCATTTGTCTTGTAAATATTTTTGTTCTCGTTTACATTGTAAATATTTGTGCGTAGCTCTGTTCATTATAATAAATCAATGAAAAGATCCGCTTGATTTTTTAATTGATGCATCTATTCTTAAATATCCTATGTAAGTTGCTACCTATTTTTCATGATGGTCATCCAATTTTGAACTCTTTTGGGCAATGGAGTGGATTAATATTTTTTTCTCTATCGCCTTACATTGTTCCATCTAAATAGTCGAAGAGTCAAGTTGTTCCATAATCCCCATGAAGGCATTCTACTCCATCTCGAATTGGATATATCACTTCTACTCCTAAAGAAGAAAAAAAGAATTGTGGAACTTCATAGCATACGTAGAAGGTGGTTCATCTCAAACCATGTCTTCAAGTTCAAATTCTCTTCTTGGGAAGTTGGCCACATGTGCATAAACTACTAATGAATTGCATCAAGTTCATCGAGAATGGTATATTTGTTTTGACATAAGGTGTCACATTCTTGTAATGTTTTTCCAACCAAACCTGAAGTCATTGCTTCTCGTGTTGCAAGTTAAACTTATCTTGTTATGCGTACAAGAGACGATGGTCAATTTCTTCCCCTATTGCTTGTAAGGTTCATGGAAAATCATAAGATGTCACTTGATGGACATCAATGGTGATAGAGGTGTGTGAGTGCAAGGTTTCTATTGGGTTTTTGCAGAGTATTCGACACTACTATGGACCTCCTAACATTGTGACGTGGTAATAGCTTTGGATCCCTTGGATATGCCTCTCTGCGCATAAGAAAAAATATCGCAGAAAATTTTAAGTAACCACAGGTCATAATCAATATTCCACTCTAGTGAGTGGAGATCAACAATGATAACGTCTTTTCCTACCAATGGCGAGGACACTGCAATGTGAAGAGCACTTAGAAAAGGTTGTGTTGATGGGCTTGTGTGTAGAGAATTCCTGAGAAGAGAAGAAACTTGTCCATGTCCTATATTTCTTGGTTCATTGTCCTTTGGATCCTTAAATGAATCCATTGATGGTGCCTCCTTTTCTACCCCTAGGCTGAGAATATTTCATTTTGTAGGACCCGTAATGGTGGAAACAAGATCCTCATGTTAGTCCCTGGAAGTCGTAGAGAGTTTTGTGACTTCCTTCCCCTCTTCGAAGCTATGAGTTGGACCAATAATCTCATGAATATCGATCTCTATCGGAGCACCTCTATTTCGAGTGGAGAGATCATCTTCCTCATCATTAATGATATTCACGACCTACATAATGGTAGCAAGTTGCTCTTCGTTGGCCACAATTGTACTTTTAGTGGCTAGGAGACCCAAGGGAGATAGGGAAAATGTTGAATCCTTCCTTCCCCTCTTAAAATTTGTGAGTTGGACCAATAATCTCATGAATCTCCATCTCTATCGGAGAACCTCTATTTCTAAAGTAGGCATAGGAAATAACACATAGAAAACCGAAAACATACTTGATATTTCCTTGTTGGAAAATGATTATAGTCGCCTCTAAATTTATGTAGGCCTTTGGAAGGATCTCGAATATCCAGAGAGTTCTTGGAGCTAGAAACAAATATGTGATTGTCGGAGGAATGTCGGTGGAAGTGTCGATGGATGAACAGTCGCAGGCAGATGATAGAAGGTTTGTTTTTAAATGAGGTTTGTAGAAATTAGTTCAACCAAAACTCCCCCCTAATTTCTACTACTAATTACATCAATATTTACAATTCCTAAAGCTTCTCTCAAATACTCAAATTGGTCTTGTGATAAAGCCTTTGTAAATATGTATGCAAGTTTCTCCTTTGGTCTTCAATGTTGTAGAATGAGTTCTCCATTGTTGACCATTTCTCGGATGAATTGATATCTAGTGTCAATGTGTTTTTCCTCTTATCAAAAATATGATTTTGAAGGATCAGATCCTATCACTGAGAAGGGCGGGGGGGGTGAATCGATGACACTAATTTTATCAATTTTCTTTTATTTATGCAAACAAAATTTTAACACAATATTTTATCGTGGAACCCAATTGGGAAAAACCACAAATGTTTTTCTATTAACTGCAAAATTTGTTTTACATGTTACATAGAAGGAAGATATTCTTCCTTTTCGATCAGCACCAACTGATCAGGATGCACCCACACCTTTGTTCACCAGCACCAACTGGTAGGAGGCAACGACACCCTGTTTAGTCAGCTACAACTGACAAGGAAGCACCAACTCCCTCTGCAGGCACCAACCTGCCCTTGCACCACCCAACCACCTTTATGTTCTGAATCTAGAAAAACTTATGTATCAAGTCTTTACTGCATCTCTCTCTGCTTCTATGATTTAATATATCTTTTGATTTGAACTGCAGAGACACTTTCTTCTCACCACTCTTTCTCATTTATATATTCTTCAAAACGGATTGAGTGTTATACATTGTTTCCCTTTATTTGGACCATCGCACCTCTTCGTTTAACTTAACCATAATCATTGTTTTAACATTTTTATCGTGAATGATTTTTCATAAATTGATCAAAGTTATAGATCAATTTCATCCTTTTAACTCGATCCCAAATCTATGCATTTATTTGCAGAAACCGAGTTCTGCAGAGGCCCTTCCTTCAAACCATTACATGTGACCGAGCAATACAAAACCACGGGCTTATCAATTTAGCGATGTATTATATCCTGCCTTTTTAATATATTATTCCATATGACCAATGGAGGTGACTAGACGCTAGGCCAAACGAGTGCTTGAGCATTTATCAAATCAACAGTCACGATTTAATCCCCTAATGAGATGGATGACAATCGGGACTTTGGGATTTCAACTTTTCAAATTTTCGAATAAGATTTCGTTGAACAGATCGGAAGATTGAATTTTATTTCGCATAACCAGATCAATGGTCATGTTCGATCCTTACACTTATTCTTTCGTTCCTTAATCCGACGGTTGGGAATTAATCAAGCATTTAGATGGATGGCCACCATTTACTCTGGGACTTCAGCTATTCTACTTACACTATCCTTCCACTGTAATATGATCAACGGTTGAGAATACACCCAAAATGATCTTCAAATCCGATGACTCGTGTCCACTTCGAGACTTCGGGACTTAGGGCATCTACTGGCGGTGAAACTCCTGGAGTGACGTAAATTGCTTACATAACTTGATGACGTGGCATGAGTCGAGTGTCTTTCACGTGTCACTTTGATTCTTGATTTGCACGTACCTGAAATGTCAATTTCAACTTGACACTTGCCATTATCTAATTGTGCCACGTGTCCTTCCTTACGTGGTCTATCACATGTCCTTGTTGACGTGGTCTGCCACATGTCCTCTTGAATCAAATGGTTGAGGCTTACTTATGATGATCATGCGGTCGAGAATTTATTTCAGCTCTCCGGCTCTCTGAGCTTCGAAAATTTCAAATCTCAAACTAAAAATTCTTGAAGTGATATTTTTTTGGAGCGTAACCTCCTCACATCTTTAGACCTGAAGTGAATGATGTTTGTTTGATCGAGATATTAGATCAATGGCTCGATTTCTATGCGATGTTTCTTTGCCTTGGTTTAAATCCAATGTCCCTCCAACTTTTCTTATCCTATCCTTCCACTTAATTTGATCCAACAGCCAACGGGCATTCAGGTATTCAAATTATCAAACATTTTTCCCCGCTTATCCTATCCTTCCACTTAAAGTGATCCAATGGTCGTGAAGACACTCGAAGCAGATCAATGATCAAGGATGATTGCGAAACCATAACTTGCGAGTGATTTAACTCGTCACCTGAGATCCATAATTTGAAGTTGTGCATTTGTTGTTGAGTCAACCACAGTCGTCGATCTTTGAAGCTATAAGATATGATGGTCCTAACTAATTGTGGGATTCGAAATAGCACGATGTTTAATACTCCTTTCGATCTCTGCAATCTATCCCTGCCTTTGATTTGGCGATTGTGCATCTGATGGTCATGACTTAATCCAACCTAATATGATCATTTGTTGGATAAACCACAATCGTCGATCTTTAAGTTTATGAGAGCTGACGATCTAGACCGATTGCGAGATTGTAACCAGCGAGTCGTTTAATTCTTCTTTTGTTCTCCACAATTCATCCATTTCGTTGATCTGGCAATTGTGCATCAACGGTCTTGATCTTATTTGATCATTGACTAATCCCCCAAAGATTCTTCTGAGATTCATCGCGCCATCTATTCTGAGATTTGATATTCATTTTCTAACCCTCCTGAGCTTTTATCTCTGCATATCATCCAAATGTTTGACATCAGTAATTATATGCTAATTGTTATACTGTTGATATTAATGAAAATTTGTCATACCAACTTATCATCACATCAAAGACATCGACTGTTGACATCAATGACACTATGTCCAACAATATCCCCCTTTGTCATTGATGGAAACTTACAAACTTCATACACAATCTTCCCTTGTGATGTTTCTTCTCTCCTTTGAAGTTACTCTCCCCCTTTGACATCAATGGAAAAAGGGTTTCTTCTCCTATGATCTGTCTTTCTAAATGCTTCTGATCAGAATCTTGACCATTGGTAACTCCTCCTTCAATGAAACTTTTCTTGTAACTGAATGTGATCCAGATGGATATTGGTGGACACCCACCTTTTCCAGCTGGCTCAAAACAATTTTCTGACATTTTTGGCAATTTACTATTTTTAGCAGTTCTTACATCCGGGGCCATTTTGAGGTCCTAAATGAAGGTTTTTCGGTATCGAGCTCCTCAATGATAGCTGAAGTCATAATTGAGCCCTCAAAATGAATATCCTCAGCGATACCTTTCCAATGGGCTATCACACACCTAAAACGGAGATCGTATGCAAAAGTTATGACCCCGGGAAGTTGATGTACTAGCTTACCCAAACGGGGCCCACATGACTTTTGGCGTTTCATCTCCTACGGTTAGGTTTTTGGATGTATAGGGTTTTTGGCATTCTTGCTTATTGTAAAAAGGCCTTCAGAGCCTCATTGTAACTTTCTTCTTTCGAATGCGCGTTACCTTCACATCTCTTCTCAGAAATAAGCAACCACCATTCCAACAAGCTTGTTTCCACTGCATTTTACAGTTTCAGCTTATTTCGTTATTGAATAGAAAACCAGTTTTACTGTATCTATGTTATTTTGTGTTAAGCACCTATTAATAATCTGTATTCATTTCATTCTGCTCATAAAATATGGATTAGTGGTATTAGAGCGGTCTTCTCCTTGTCGTCTTAATGCATGTTCCCAACGAGGTCGAAGTACAAAGAGTTGGGTCTCGAGCTTGTTTCTCTTGAGGACAGAAGCTCTCGCATGCCCAAGTGACCTCCCATGGTAGGAGAAAAGAAATATGACGGGACAAGAGATCCTTTCAAAATGTTGATTGAGGAATCCCTTACGCAACAGAGGAACGAGATGACGGATAGCTTCGCGCAAATCCTTCGACGACTACAAACAGACGATGCATCTTCTTCAAACGGAGGCGCCACCCCCTTCAAGGTACAAATAAACTTTCATATTCCTATATTTGAAGGTCAAATAGACGTAGATGTTGTAGACAAGTAGTTGAATCTACTAGAAGGGTATTTTTCTGTTCATAAATTTTCGAATAGAGAAAAGATTACTTTTGCGCTCCTCAAAGTTGTTCCCCATGTCAAAGATTGGTGAGAAAATTTTTGTGAGCAAAAGGAAATAGAGGAAACCTCATTATTTTCAGTCACGACCAACTGGGAATCCTTCATGGATGCTATTAAGGAACAATACTACCCTGTCGGAAGTTATGACGACCTGTATACCAAATGGACCACACTGCGGCAAGAAAGAGACCAAGCAGTGCCAAATTTCACAAATATCTTCCATACCTTGCGCACCAAGTTGGGTATCAAAGATTCGGAGCGACATTTGGTGCTCAAGTATTGCGGTTCTCTGCATAGATACATACAGACTGAAATGGAATTTCTAGACATCTCATCCTTAGGCGCGGCCTACCGATATGTCGTCAAAATCAAGCAGAAGATCAAACAAAAGACGCGGCAATTTGGGCCTGGGAACCCCTCACAACAAAAGCCAGGAAAGGGCGGCCCCAACCCACTGAACAAAGAACAGAGAAAAGATGGATAGTATCAAGACAACCAGTACAAGCCGCAAGCAAAGAAGGACACTAGAAAGACAAAGAAAGATAACGGGAAGTGGTGCAACTTCCATAAGAGCCCTTGGCATAACACTGCTGACTGTCGCTCAAAGCAGTCGTTGGTGGCCGAAGTTAAAGCCTCTGAATCAGATGTAGATTCAGACTCCGAGATAGAACCAGAAAGGGAAAGATGGATCATTGATGCAGAACCCAATGCCACCATTTCTACCACCAAGATCCAGTCTGGTGAACCAGACAAGCCAGACGAAGGAGAGCACCTCTTCCATTCACAGATGTGGGTAAAAGGCACCCCGTTGCACTTCATCGTTGACAGCGATAGCCAGACGAACCTCGTCTCAGCAAAGGTCGTCAAGAGGCTGGCCTTGCCAACAACGTCACACCCACAACCCTACACCATTGGATGGCTCTACCAAGGAAGCGATCTCCGCGTCGGCCAATAGTGTCGAATGTCGTATGGAATCAAGCCCTTCAAAGACGAGGTATTGTGTGATGTTGCGCCTCTTGAAGTTTGTGATGTTCTTTTGGTCCAACCTTATTTATGGAAATGTCATGTTGTATATGAGTCTAGGCCTCGTAGTGTTATTATTACTTTGAATGGGAAATTGTACACGATACCTAAGGCAGTCCCACCTAGTGTTATTTCCTTGATCTCCTCTAAGCAATGCAAGAAGGTCATCTCTCAGACGAGGAAGTTTGTCCTCTTCGTGATTCGCTCTCAGAATAAGTGAAAGATCGCAGCCACATCCAAGGTCTCTGCGGTCGACCTCTACACACAATAGAAGCAAGTAGATAAGGTCGTGCAAGAATACTCGGATATCTTCTCCTCACCTACAAGGGTACCTTTGCACTTCCAGGTAAAGCACCCCATCGATCTGACCCCCGACGCACCACTGCCCAATGAGCTAGTTTATCGTCGCTCTTTGTTAGAGAATGAGGAGATCAAGAGACAGATCCAATAATTTCTTCACAAGAGGCAGATATGCCCTAGATCATAACCTTGTGGGAGCCCAATCGTGCTGGTACAGAAGAAAGATGGAACCTGGCGACTCTATATTGATTACCGGGCTCTGAAAAAAATCACTGTCAGAAACTAGTACCTGATTCCCCGAATCGATGACCTCCTTGATCAACTCACGGGGGCTAAATACTTCAGTAAGATTGATCTGAAGTCTGGCTACCACCAGGTCCCGATAGAACAGACAGATGTATGGATGACCGCCTTCAAGTCAAAGGAAGGACTTTTTGAATGGTTGGTCATGCCCTTTGGTTTGACAAATGCTCCAGCCACTTTCATGAGGATGATGGATGATATCCTGTGACCATTCACC
>JZKD02S1749637.1:120825-134141 GCA_000966675.3 Picea glauca | reverse complement strand
AATATAGAGTCCCCAGGTTCCATCTTTCTTCTGTACCAGCACGATTGGGCTCCCACAAGGTGATGATCTAGGGCATATCTGCCTCTTGTGAAGCAATTATTGGATCTGTCTCTTGATCTCCTCATTCTCTAACAAAGAGCGACGATAGACTAGCTCATTGGGCAGTGGTGCGTCAGGGGTCAGATCGATGGGGTGCTTTACCTGGTAGTGCAAAGGTACCCTTGTAGGTGAGGAGAAGATATTCGAGTATTCTTGCACGACCTTATCTACTTGCTTCTGTTGTGTGTAGAGGTCGACCGCAGAGACCCGAGATGTAGCTGCGATCTTTCACTTATTCTGAGAGCGAATCACGAAGAGGACAAACTTCCTCGTCTGAGAGATGACCTTCCTGCATTTCTTAGAAGAGATCAAGGAAATAACACTAGGTGGGACTGCCTCAGGTATCGTGTACAATTTCCCATTCAAAGTAATAATAACACTACAAGGCCTAGACTCATATACAACATGACGTTTCCATAAATAAGGTTGGACCAAAAGAACATCACAAACTTCAAGAGGCGCAACATCACACAATACCTCGTCTTTGAAGGGCTTGATTCCATACGACAGTCGACACTGTTGGTCGACGTGGAGATCGCTTCCTTGGCAGAGCCATCCAATGGTGTAGGGTTGTGGGTGCGACGTTGTTGGCAGGGCCAGCCGCTTGACGACCTCTGCTGAGACGAGGTTCGTCTGGCTACCGCTGTCAACGATGAAGTGCAACGGGGTGCCTTTTACCCACATCTATGAATGGAAGAGGTGCTCTCCTTCTTCTGGCTCGTCTGGTTCACCAGACTGGATCTTGGTGGTAGAAATGGTGGCATTGGGTTCTGCATCAATGATCCATCTTCCCCTTTCTGGTTCTATCTCGGAGTCAGAATCTACATCTGATTCAGAGGCTTTAACTTCGGCCACCAACGACTGCTTTGAGCGACAGTCAGCAGTGTTATGCCAAGGTCTCTTATGGAAGTCGCACCACTTCCCGTTATCTTTCTTTGTCTTTCTAGTGTCCTTATTTTCTTGCGGCTTGTACTGGTTGTCTTGATACTATCCATATTTTCTCTGTCCTTTGTTCGGTGGGTTGGGGCCGCCCTTTCCTGGCTTTTGTTGTGAGGGGTTCCCAGGCCCAAATTGCCGCGTCTTTTGTTTGAGCTTCTACTTTATTTTGACGACATATCAGTAGGCCGCGCCCAAGGATGAGATGTCTAGAAATTCCATTTCAGTCTGTATGTATCTATGCAGAGAACTGCAATACTTGAGCACCAAATGTCTCTCCGAATCTTTGATACCCAACTTGGTGCGCAAGGTATGGAAGATATTTGTGAAATTTGGCACTGCTTGGTCTCTTTCTTGCCGCAGTGTGGTCCATTTGGTATACAGGTCGTCATAACTTCCGACAGGGTAGTATTGTTCCTTAATAGCATCCATGAAGGATTCCCAGGTGGTCGTGACTGAAAATAATGAGGTTTCCTCTATTTCCTTTTGCTCACAAAAAATTTCCCACCAATCTTTGACATGGGGAACAACTTTGAGGAGTGCAAAAGTAATCTTTTCTCTATTCGAAAATTTATGAACAGAAAAATACCCTTCTAGTAGATTCAACCACTTGTCTACAACATCTACATCTATTTGACCTTCAAATATAGGAATATCAAAGTTTATTTGTACCTTGAAGGGGGTGGCGCCTCCATTTGAAGAAGATGCATCGCCTGTTGGTAGTCATCGAAGGATTTGCACGAAGCTATCCATCATCTCGTTCCTCTGTTGCGTAAGGGATTCCTCAATCAAAATTTTGAAAGGATCTCCTGTCCCATAATCTTTCTTTTCTCCTATCATGGGAGGTCACTTGGGCATGCGAGAGCTTCTGTCCTCAAGAGAAACAAGCTCGAGACCCAACTCTTTGTACTTCGACCTCGTTGGGAACATGCATTAAGACAGCAAGGAGAAGACTGCTCTAATACCACTAATCCAGATTTTATGAGCAGAATGAAATGAATACAGATTATTAATAGGTGCTTAACACAAAATAACATAGATACAGTAAAACTGGTTTTCTATTCAATAACGAAATAAGCTGAAACTGTAAAATGCAGCAGAAACAAGCTTGTTGGAATGGTGGTGGCTTATTTCTGAGAAGAGATGTGAAGGCAACGCGCATTTGCAAGAATAAAGTTACAATGAGGCTCTGAAGGCCTTTTTACAATAAACAAGAATGCCAAAAACCCTATACATCCAAAAACCTAACCCTAGGAGATGAAACGCCAAAAGTCATGTGGGCCCCGTCTGGGTAAGCTAGTACATCAACTTCCCGGGGTCGTAACTTTTGCATACGATCTCCGTTTTAGGTGTGTGATAGCCCGTTGGAAAGGTATCGCCGAGGAGATTCATTTTGGGGGATCAGTTATGACTTCAACTATCATTGAGGAGCTCGATACCGAAAAACCTTCATTTAGGCCCTCAAAATGGCCCCGGATGTAAGAACTGCTAAAAATAGTAAATTGCCAAAAATGTCAGAAAACTGTTTTGAGCCAGCTGGAAAAGGTGGGTGTCCACCAATATCCATATGGATCACATTCAGTTACAAGAAAAGTGTCATTGGAGGAGGAGTTACCAATGGTCAAGACTCTGATCAGAAGCATTTAGAAAGAGAGATCATAGGAGAAGAAACCCTTTTTCCATTGATGTCAAAGGGGGAGAGTAACTTCAAAGGAGAGAAGAAACATCACAAGGGAAGATTGTGTATGAAGTTTGTAATTTTCCATCAATGACAAAGGGGGATATTGTTGGACATAGTGTCATTGATGTCAACAGTCGATGTCTTTGATGTGATGATAAGTTGGTATGACAAATTTTCATTAATATCAACAGTATAACAATTAGCATATAATTACTGATGTCAAACATTTGGATGATATGCAGAGATAAAAGCTCAGGAGGGTTAGAAAATGAATATCAAATCTCAGAATAGATGGCGCGATGAATCTCAGAAGAATCTTTGGGGGATTAGTCAATGATCAAATAAGATCAAGACCGTTGATGCACAATTGCCAGATCAACGAAATGGATGAATTGTGGAGAACAAAAGAAGAATTAAACGACTCGCTGGTTACAATCTCGCAATCGGTCTAGATCGTCAGCTCTCATAAACTTAAAGATCGACGATTGTGGTTTATCCAACAAATGATCATATTAGGTTGGATTAAGTCATGACCATCAGATGCACAATCGCCAAATCAAAGGCAGGGATAGATTGCAGAGATCGAAAGGAGTATTAAACATCGTGCTATTTCGAATCCCACAATTAGTTAGGACCATCATATCTTATAGCTTCAAAGATCGACGACTGTGGTTGACTCAACAACAAATGCACAACTTCAAATTATGGATCTCAGGTGACGAGTTAAATCACTCGCAAGTTATGGTTTCGCAATCATCCTTGATCATTGATCTGCTTCGAGTGTCTTCACGACCATTGGATCACTTTAAGTGGAAGGATAGGATAAGCGGGGAAAAATGTTTGATAATTTGAATACCTGAATGCCCGTTGGCTGTTGGATCAAATTAAGTGGAAGGATAGGATAAGAAAAGTTGGAGGGACATTGGATTTAAACCAAGGCAAAGAAACATCGCATAGAAATCGAGCCATTGATCTAATATCTCGATCAAACAAACATCATTCACTTCAGGTCTAAAGATGTGAGGAGGTTACGCTCCAAAAAAATATCACTTCAAGAATTTTTAGTTTGAGATTTGAAATTTTCGAAGCTCAGAGAGCCGGAGAGCTGAAATAAATTCTCGACCGCATGATCATCATAAGTAAGCCTCAACCATTTGATTCAAGAGGACATGTGGCAGACCACGTCAACAAGGACATGTGATAGACCACGTAAGGAAGGACACGTGGCACAATTAGATAATGGCAAGTGTCAAGTTGAAATTGACATTTCAGGTACGTGCAAATCAAGAATCAAAGTGACACGTGAAAGACACTCGACTCATGCCACGTCATCAAGTTATGTAAGCAATTTACGTCACTCCAGGAGTTTCACCGCCAGTAGATGCCCTAAGTCCCGAAGTCTCGAAGTGGACACGAGTCATCGGATTTGAAGATCATTTTGGGTGTATTCTCAACCGTTGATCATATTACAGTGGAAGGATAGTGTAAGTAGAATAGCTGAAGTCCCAGAGTAAATGGTGGCCATCCATCTAAATGCTTGATTAATTCCCAACCGTCGGATTAAGGAACGAAAGAATAAGTGTAAGGATCGAACATGACCATTGATCTGGTTATGCGAAATAAAATTCAATCTTCCGATCTGTTCAACGAAATCTTATTCGAAAATTTGAAAAGTTGAAATCCCAAAGTCCCGATTGTCATCCATCTCATTAGGGGATTAAATCGTGACTGTTGATTTGATAAATGCTCAAGCACTCGTTTGGCCTAGCGTCTAGTCACCTCCATTGGTCATATGGAATAATATATTAAAAAGGCAGGATATAATACATCGCTAAATTGATAAGCCCGTGGTTTTGTATTGCTCGGTCACATGTAATGGTTTGAAGGAAGGGCCTCTGCAGAACTCGGTTTCTGCAAATAAATGCATAGATTTGGGATCGAGTTAAAAGGATGAAATTGATCTATAACTTTGATCAATTTATGAAAAATCATTCACGATAAAAATGTTAAAACAATGATTATGGTTAAGTTAAACGAAGAGGTGCGATGGTCCAAATAAAGGGAAACAATGTATAACACTCAATCCGTTTTGAAGAATATATAAATGAGAAAGAGTGGTGAGAAGAAAGTGTCTCTGCAGTTCAAATCAAAAGATATATTAAATCATAGAAGCAGAGAGAGATGCAGTAAAGACTTGATACATAAGTTTTTCTAGATTCAGAACATAAAGGTGGTTGGGTGGTGCAAGGGCAGGTTGGTGCCTGCAGAGGGAGTTGGTGCTTCCTTGTCAGTTGTAGCTGACTAAACAGGGTGTCGTTGCCTCCTACCAGTTGGTGCTGGTGAACAAAGGTGTGGGTGCATCCTGATCAGTTGGTGCTGATCGAAAAGGAAGAATATCTTCCTTCTATGTAACATGTAAAACAAATTTTGCAGTTAATAGAAAAACATTTGTGGTTTTTCCCAATTGGGTTCCACGATAAAATATTGTGTTAAAATTTTGTTTGCATAAATAAAAGAAAATTGATAAAATTAGTGTCATCGATTCACCCCCCCCGCCCTTCTCAGTGATAGGATCTGATCCTTCAAAATCATATTTTTGATAAGAGGAAAAACACATTGACACTAGATATCAATTCATCCGAGAAATGGTCAACAATGGAGAACTCATTCTACAACATTGAAGACCAAAGGAGAAACTTGCATACATATTTACAAAGGCTTTATCACAAGACCAATTTGAGTATTTGAGAGAAGCTTTAGGAATTGTAAATATTGATGTAATTAGTAGTAGAAATTAGGGGGGAGTTTTGGTTGAACTAATTTCTACAAACCTCATTTAAAAACAAACCTTCTATCATCTGCCTGCGACTGTTCATCCATCGACACTTCCACCGACATTCCTCCGACAATCACATATTTGTTTCTAGCTCCAAGAACTCTCTGGATATTCGAGATCCTTCCAAAGGCCTACATAAATTTAGAGGCGACTATAATCATTTTCCAACAAGGAAATATCAAGTATGTTTTCGGTTTTCTATGTGTTATTTCCTATGCCTACTTTAGAAATAGAGGTTCTCCGATAGAGATGGAGATTCATGAGATTATTGGTCCAACTCACAAATTTTAAGAGGGGAAGGAAGGATTCAACATTTTCCCTATCTCCCTTGGGTCTCCTAGCCACTAAAAGTACAATTGTGGCCAACGAAGAGCAACTTGCTACCATTATGTAGGTCGTGAATATCATTAATGATGAGGAAGATGATCTCTCCACTCGAAATAGAGGTGCTCCGATAGAGATCGATATTCATGAGATTATTGGTCCAACTCATAGCTTCGAAGAGGGGAAGGAAGTCACAAAACTCTCTACGACTTCCAGGGACTAACATGAGGATCTTGTTTCCACCATTACGGGTCCTACAAAATGAAATATTCTCAGCCTAGGGGTAGAAAAGGAGGCACCATCAATGGATTCATTTAAGGATCCAAAGGACAATGAACCAAGAAATATAGGACATGGACAAGTTTCTTCTCTTCTCAGGAATTCTCTACACACAAGCCCATCAACACAACCTTTTCTAAGTGCTCTTCACATTGCAGTGTCCTCGCCATTGGTAGGAAAAGACGTTATCATTGTTGATCTCCACTCACTAGAGTGGAATATTGATTATGACCTGTGGTTACTTAAAATTTTCTGCGATATTTTTTCTTATGCGCAGAGAGGCATATCCAAGGGATCCAAAGCTATTACCACGTCACAATGTTAGGAGGTCCATAGTAGTGTCGAATACTCTGCAAAAACCCAATAGAAACCTTGCACTCACACACCTCTATCACCATTGATGTCCATCAAGTGACATCTTATGATTTTCCATGAACCTTACAAGCAATAGGGGAAGAAATTGACCATCGTCTCTTGTACGCATAACAAGATAAGTTTAACTTGCAACACGAGAAGCAATGACTTCAGGTTTGGTTGGAAAAACATTACAAGAATGTGACACCTTATGTCAAAACAAATATACCATTCTCGATGAACTTGATGCAATTCATTAGTAGTTTATGCACATGTGGCCAACTTCCCAAGAAGAGAATTTGAACTTGAAGACATGGTTTGAGATGAACCACCTTCTACGTATGCTATGAAGTTCCACAATTCTTTTTTTCTTCTTTAGGAGTAGAAGTGATATATCCAATTCGAGATGGAGTAGAATGCCTTCATGGGGATTATGGAACAACTTGACTCTTCGACTATTTAGATGGAACAATGTAAGGCGATAGAGAAAAAAATATTAATCCACTCCATTGCCCAAAAGAGTTCAAAATTGGATGACCATCATGAAAAATAGGTAGCAACTTACATAGGATATTTAAGAATAGATGCATCAATTAAAAAATCAAGCGGATCTTTTCATTGATTTATTATAATGAACAGAGCTACGCACAAATATTTACAATGTAAACGAGAACAAAAATATTTACAAGACAAATGAGCTATTTGATGGAATGTTTTAGGAATCTAACATAGTGTAGACACAAATTCTTCAGTGTTGGCTAGTTTAAAGTGTTGAAATATGTAATTTCTAATTATCTTAGGTGTGATTATATTTGTGCTAATTATGATTGTTTTTCATAAGTAGGTATATTTCATTTTTACTTAGAGTTTGTTTTCTAGTTTTTGGGAAGTTGTTGGAACTAGTTGGATTTGAGAGATTCTCTCCAACTAAATGCTTTCTATATTGTGTGATTAAGATAGTTTGTCTATCTTGAAACAAAACTTCATCTATTTAAATATACTCTATTTCATTGTTTAATAAAACACTCAACACAATTTTAGTTTTTGTAATAATTTCTACTCTCCCTCTCATGTTTCCTTTCATGGTACCATAGCGAAACTGGGCTTGAATCCCTTAAAGGAGGGCCCACGGAAATGGAATATTGTGAGTGTAATATACTGTAGGAGTATATTAGCTTTTGAGAGTAGATAGTTTGAGGTTGTTTTTGTGTTTGTCTATTAGATTCGTATGAGGGGGCCACGAGTTATTGCTGTGAAGGGAGCTACCTGCGCACGGTGAGTGTAGCAGAGAGAATCCACTTGAAATAAAGCCGCGTGAGGAAGAGGGATATCTTCCATGTGTTGTAGAAGTCGTCGACTGAGATTTTTAGATTAAACCTCATCGCTATTGCACTCTCGTTGTGATTTGACCCAACAACCAGGCGGCTGCAAGAAGATAAGGAGATCCAAATAACCAACAATCCCTGGAGTCTGTGAGGTAGGCCGCTGACAAAATTGGAGGCAACGTTGATCAAACGCTCTATTAGGATTGATAATTGATTAAGATAAAAAATCCAAAATTGTAGTTAGAAATTAATTGTCTAGAAGGCAAAGAAGAAGCTCAATGTGTGATATATTGTTAGATTCGTGTAATTACCCCATGCACTATAGAAGTTTGTTGGACAATGAAGGTCGAATTGGTTGATTAGGCTGGTATTGACTACCCATAAAGCATTCGATATAGAATAATAAGAATTTATAGTGTGTCATCTCTTCCTTGAGGCGAGAAGTGATATTATGGATGCGATGAGATCGAGTGTGTCGGTGCCAAGAAACACTGTATTTTGTTGTTGTTTCAACTCGTATTGAATCCAAGGACATAAGGTCATTATATTTCTTTATGAATGGATCGGTTTGAGTTAGTGAATGACATCGGCTCTAGAAATTTCAGAGTGGAAACAAGAAAACAAAGGAGATCCATGTTTCCTATGGCCAAGCTCGAAGACTATGCAAGTACTGCACATCATTAGGGTGTCGTTGTCCTCAATTTTTGGAAAGGGGTAGGTTACTCTTGTGACAAGCACCACAAATTTCAAATTTGATATCTATTTGATTCAACATGCCATGTTACCTAAAAAAATATAACTTAGTAAACTCTGATTATTTATGGAATTAGTAGAAAGATAGTAAATATATTCCAAGTTGGGATTGGGGTCACTCCTTAGATTGGAAGGAAAACCATTGTTGTAGTAACAACATATGAGCTCCGAAGATTAAGGGAAGATGAGCTTCTTGATGGATTCTAAATATATTCTGATGCTTTCCATGTTCACTCTGATGGGTGTCCTCTGAAATTTGTCAATGTAGAGATCCATGCCTTTGGACACATTGATTAATGGATTTCCGTTGAAGAAGGAATATGTGAGGCTAACATTAGATTGTGATTTCTTGGATGTAGCTATGAATAATGTGTGGTTCATGGTATTGATAATAGGAGCGATGGAAGTGGTTGATGGGACCATCATGGGGACTAGCAAGGAGCCCACAGAAGTGAAGAGCAATTTTCCTACAACCAGGTTACACAATTTTGATTCTAGTGAGGCAATTTGAATTGTTTTTTTAGACAAGTTGATAGAATGTTTGGAGATGGTAGGGAAACTTATATACTAATAGAGAATCCATAAATATGATTTTGGAAATTATTTGTCCATGGTAAAATCAAACATGTCTTTTAACTTTATTCGGAGTTTGTGAAGAGAAATATGTTGAGCCTCATCAACTTAATCTGTGATATATTGTTAGATTTGACGAATCTAACAATTATCCGTGAAAGTGTGGAAACTCAAAAGAAGTATGAATTAACATTTTGGATTCAGAATAATTTACATTGAGTGTATCTAGCTCAATATGAATGTAGTGGTTTCGTCAGAATTGGCTACTCTAACAAATTGCAAGTGAATCCAAGGAAATGAATTGATAGTGACATTGAAGGTCCTTAGGTCAAAGACGTGGATGAAAAATCCAAACATATAAATCACTGCAGAGGAGGAAGATGATATTATCTCTTGCTGATAAGTTGAATTCCTTCTTGGAAATATTTTGTGATGTAAAATCCTTCCTTAGTCTTATTGGTAAAGTGTATGGTAGCTGGAAGGAAGTTTAGCTACATGTTACCTCTAATTGTTCCTTTAGGTGGAAGCGAGTTGCATTGTTCTCGATGGAGAAACCACGGTTTGATGACAAACATTGTTGATGCATGGTAGCATCATACATGGATTTCCACCTGCAGAAATCGTCCAAAACATTTTATCCTTAACTTTACTTTAATTAAAGGAATTATTAAAGTAAAGTTATTTTATTAGGGAATTGAGTTTTATTTAAGGAAATTCTTTTATTATCATTAATAAAATAAATAAAAGTCGTTAATCTCAAGTGAGGTGAGAAGTAATCTTGATTGTCAATCAGTTTGGAGATTAGGGTTAGTTCATAAATCAATCTTATAAAAGCAAGGCTAGGGTGAAGGAGGAAGACACTTGATAGATTGATTGAGAGAGATATTGATTTGACATAAGGAGTATTGGATCATGAAGGACTATGATTCAAAGAGATCTTGGATAGGTGGAGAAGGAATTCCATCTAGAGATCTAGGCCAAAGGGAGAGAGAGAACAATCGTGCAGTGGAAGGATCGATCGTTGGACAATGTATGTATTTTGGTATAGGTCACACAATCAGTCCGAGTTTCAACATAACAATGGTGCAGATAGCGCAGAACAACACAAATATCATCATAACAATCACATTGTTTTTGTATACGATCATACAACAACTTTGGTAGCAGAACAACTAGTCAGATTTTGATGTACTTTGTCTCTTTCTATTTGGGCCATTTTCCCAGTAAGGGAAACCTTATAAGATTTGGAGTTATTTGAGTGGTAAGCTTAGTTGATGGGTATAATATCTTTGTGTTTTGTGCATGATATTTTTGGTTTCCAGTATTTCTTCCGTTAGATTTTTTTGAATTGAATATTCCAGCAATGTATTTTTGTTTTGTGTGCTGCTAATTGGATTTGTAGTATGAAAATCACTAGATAACAATATACCTAGGTTCCAGAGTAAGGATTTTAACATGGTATCAGAGAAGTTGCTCTGAGAGGTTTCTTTGAGAGGAAGCCATATCTTAGATCCATATTAGGGGATAACAAATCTATCATATCCATAGGATATCTTAGTAGATCCATAACCAGGAGGCATAAATTGAAGGATAGATTTCAGGGAAACAACCATACTATAGTTGGATTGGTCATCGAGGACAACATGGGTATTCTGGTACTGGTCATACATATAGTGAAGGTATTTGGTGACATGTTGCATGATAACAACACGAGTACCATTACATAGGTCACATGAAACAACAAGAGTATCAACATACATGTTGTGTAGTTAACATAGATAGTGCGGGTAGAGGCCATACATGTCAGTACAAGGAAGTTTTCAACAATAGGTTATTTCCAGGGAAGTTTATCAGGTCTAAGGGATGGCATCAATACCTTTGAGAGTTAAAGATAGATTGGATGGAGCATCCAACTTCCCATATTAGAAAGAAAGAGTGACTTTTTCATTGAAGGAGTATGAACTTTGGGAGTTAGTGGACAAAGTAGTTGTTCCACCGACATATCCTACAGATTTAGTGGTTCACCAGAAGAAGGATATTAAATCCAAGAAGGTTCTTTTGGATTCAGTGAAGGATCGCCTCATTCCTCACTTATCCGAGAATATGATGACCAAACATATGTTTGATTCCTTGGAAGGTTTATTCTAGAGGATGAACATGAATATGAAGATAATCTTAAGGAATAAAATCAGATTGGTGAAAATATCTAGATTTGACAATGTTATCATCTATTTCATGAGGATCACACATGTACATGATCACAATGCAACCATAGGGGAGAAAACATAGGACATAGAGATCGTGAGTGTGGCATTGAATGGTCTTCCCAAGTAATGGGAACCATTTTTCAAGAGAGTCCACACTCTAGAGAATCTTCTAAATTGGAAGAGACTTTGGGATGAGTGCATCGAAGAAGAGACTCAGGAGGAGACTAAGAGCAACACACAAGGAAGTAGTGAGGAGAAATTGGCTCTTGTCAGTAAGACAAATAAGGGAAAATGAAAGAGTTCTAGCAAGAAGGGTAACAATGATCGAGGATCATCAAAACCAAGGAAGAAGAAGGACTTGGGTAAAATCAAGTGTGTTAGGGTCCTAACCCGCACATAGGTAGAACAATATATTCGGATGTAATAAAGGTCAATATTAATAAGGCCTTGCAACCAAATATAATAAGTTGAATGTAAGAAGACCTAATAGAAGCTTCCGCTTCTAGAAGGATATTCCTATAGATGCTTCTTTTGATAGACATATTTAGTATAAATAGGAGTTGAGGGTATGAGAACCCTAGCTTGGATATTATTGTAATAGAGCTCTACTCAACTAGGGGTTTCCCCCTCGAAGAGGCTCGTGAACATTGCTTTCAGAATCAAAGTGTTATTTTTGTTGTTATTCTTATATCATTTCAGTGCTATTGTGGTGATTGTTCTAGTTATATTGCTTTTATTCTGCCATTTCTAGCATTTTATTTCTGTTCTGCATACTTTTTATATCTGGTATATTACAAGTGGTATCAGAGCACTTTCCTTGGTAGAAATTGTAGGTAATTTTTTTTTTAAGGGTAGAGATGTATTCCAACGTCTTTAAGCCACAAAGATTTGTCGTTACACGCATAAACCCATAGTTGATGGATTCATACATGCAGGAAATACAAGTGGTTCTTAAGCACACATCTGTTGGCCACCCTTGCAACCCATGTTGGTACCCCTTCGAGTGGTAGCGCATCAGACAACACATGTGTACGGATCGACCTAGATTTCTTGAATCCCTCTTTAGATAAACTGATTGGCCACCTGACTATTGTTGGGAAAAATATCCTAAGGACTAGCAAACTAGGGTCAGACTTGCATGCAGATTTTGACCGAAAAGAAATTACTTTTTTATCTACAACCCAAAACTTAAACCCCTCTTTCACAGTACATGCATGGAAAAGGACTACTAACCTTGTTACCGACGTTCGATGTAGATCCTCCATTGCACTTTGACCACTTTCTTGCGCTACTCCTTCCATAGATGACCTGCAACCAAGACAAATAAAAACTATGCATGCATGCTACTTCTCTACTCAAGGGTTAGAAATCAAGCATAAATTAACCAAACCATAGATAATTCATGCATTGGGACGGGAAAAGTATTCTTTTTATTACTTGAAAAATGAATCAACTTACAATCAAAGCTGAGACCGGCCATAGCTCCTTGAACCTGATCATGGGCTCCTCTTCTTTTGTCCTCCAACTGCTTTGCGTTAAATCTCCTTTGGCATGAGGAAAGGCTAAAGAGTTGGGACAATGGATTATGTAAATGGGTAGAGTTTCTTCGCTATTTTTTTTCCTTCTCCAAATGGTACCCCTACCACTTCTTTTATAGGCTAGAAGGAGCTAGGGTTTTGGACGAACCCTCGGCCATGCATGGCCGGGAGTTTCAGTTAACTGACCCATATCTTTTTGTTCCGTCGGAAAATTTCCTTTTTTCGTGCTTTGTTAGGTACACGCGGGCTGTAGTGGGTCAGTCAGCGTGCACACACGTGCAGTAATGGGTTAGGAAACGTGGGCCTTGACACAAGAGGATTTTCAAAGAGTTGTTCAACAAAGTTTTGGCAAAGAAGGGATATGAGTTGGCCTGATGCCAGGTAAGCATGTGTGGTGCAATTTAGGGTTAT
>JZKD02S1749637.1:86790-102129 GCA_000966675.3 Picea glauca | reverse complement strand
TCGTAAGGCCATAACTCTCAAACCGTGAGGATTTATGTGACGTTCCACATACCAAAAAAAATGGAATGAAATGTACTATCCATAGAGAATAATATTACCTAAAAATATATCAAAAATCATACCATTATTCATCAAACAAACTTGGGTCCATTACCCAAACCTGGGTTCTCCAACTTCTCATGGCCATAACTCTCTCACCGTGAGGAGTTATGTGAAGTTCCACATACCACCGGAAATGGAATGACAAGAAATATCCATATAGGATAGTTTCACTGAAAAATTCACTGACCTTCATCTCATTATTCCACAAATAATCATGGGTTCTCTAATCATACTTCTAGGATAACTCAATCCACAAAGCGTCTTCCCGTGAGGGCTTTCACCATAATGGGACCACTTTGGATTTCATACATTTGTCCTTATTATCAACCATGACAAGAAAAACTTGGGTCCATTACCCAAACCTTTGTGCTACTAGGATTTATTCAAGGGTTGACATCAATGACAACCAACCTTAATCAACAAGCAACCCATGTACATGTTTATTTGGCTTAAAAAAAATAAAAAATACAAATAATTCGGGTGTGGTTGATGGGTTCCCTAGGTTCCTAACATACTATATACCGTTCATAACTACTCCAATTGTCAAAAGGGAGTATAAAAGAGAGCCTTGGGATGGAGGAAAAACATATCAAAGAGATGCAATATTATGTTGGCATTTTCCTTATAGCCCAAATTATTTTTTGTAGGTACTAAAGATTGAAAAGGCTATGATTTTCCTGCATCTCACCAAATTGAGCCTTTTCAAACATATGAGCCTTTTATTTTTTGGAAGAAAAGAAAAGGCTACACCAAATTATTTTTTGCAGGTACTGAAGATTGAAGAACGCAGAAAAGATGGAATATATGTTTTACTCACCGATAATACTTCTCATACCTCATAACTATTTGGAGTGGAAGACAAAGATTTTATTTCTTCTCAGAAGTAGAGGCTTATACCAAATAACCATGGAAATGGAAGTAGAGCCTGATTCTGTCGATGAGAAAAATGACTTTCTTAATAGATAAGATATGGCCATAGGATTTATCTTCTTGTCTATTTCTCTAGAAATTCTCCACCAAGTATATGAAGAATCAAAAGAATAAACTCAAAATGAATTATGGACCATATTGGAGGTTCTATTTGGAAATTAATAAGATTGTGAATATTTCATGCAGGAGTTTGAACAGATAGAGCCAGAAGAGAAGCCATCAGAAGATCAAGCCTCTTATTATGAAGAGTCTTCTACAAAAGTATTTGCACACATTTGTATTCCATTAATTGAAGATGATGTCTACTCCATTTCATATTTGTTTTCTGAATTTCATGTGGAAGATATATGGCATGCATCTCAGGGGTCACATGCAGACACTTTTCCATGTGCAATGCATGCATCTCAGGAGACAAAAAGGGATCCGTGCACATCAGACTCAATTCTGATATTTTCTGAGAAATATTTTTAGAAAAAAATTGGATATTTGAATTCCTCTCTGGAAAATATCCAATTTCATAAAAAAAATCGTCTGAAGTGGAGTCCGAGAAGTTATGATCATTTTAAAATCAACAAAATTTCAACATTTTTTCCGGAAACGACTGCACGGTTTTCAAATTTTCATCTAAAATTTATTTGGATATTCTTAATTAAAAGAAGAGAGAGTGGATATGTGTGGACATATCAATGGTGCATCGAATTCATCATATCCATGTAGACATCTACATCTTCAACAAAATCTTCAACAAGCACAAACTTGCACAGTTGCAAGGTCTTTTTGGAGTGAAGGACATGGTTGCTTAGCAACTTCTTACACTTCAATTTGACTAGTTGAGTTGAGTTTAGATGCTAATGCGCACTTGACTTGGTTTCATCACCATATTGGCACATTACCCTTGATTCCTTGATCTACTCCTCACTACACTATGTTTCATTCAGTTAGCTAAAGAATAATTGACTAATTAACTCAGACTAGTTGGCAGTTCACTCTCGTAACTGCCTAAGAGACTAGACTAGGTGGCAGTTCACTCCCGTAACTACTGGTGTGTGTCCAGATCACTCTTTACCACCACTATGGAACATTAGTTACTCATTTATCCTATATATATTGTAAATTATTCACTCTTTGAGTGTAGAATACGGTTAATGAGAATTCTTCCATTCTTTCTCCAATTCTCTTTGCAAATGTGTGTATTATTGTTTAGCTAGATTTATTCTGTGCAAGTTCAACACATTTACACTCCTCTCATACAGGAGCTAAAAACGAGGTCATGGAAGGAATATTATAGGAGATAAACGCTACGAAAATCAACCAAGTGTAGTGGATTAAGCATATTTTGGGGGTTCTTTCCTGAAGTGATACTGACCCATCTTTCATCAATCCTCTACGAATTTTGAACCTGGTTGAATTTTTCTTGAAATGATAATGTCTCATTTGGCATCAATCCTCTATGAATTTTAGACTTAGTTTAGAGTTTTCTTGAGGTGATATTGGCCCTCTTGGCATCAATCCTCTAGAAGCTTCATGCTTACTTTAATATTTTCTGAAGTGACATTGGCCCTATTGTTGAAAGTCCTTTGGAGTTTCAACCTAGTTTGATATTTTATGAAGTGACACTAGAAATTTTTTAGATAGTCCTCTGAAATAGCTTCAAACTCAGTTATCCTTCCCATACGCTTCATCCTGAGTGTTGACTATACCCCTCGGAGGTTGACTGTGAGTTAGTACTTTAGTGTCCTATCATTAGATTGACACACAAGGTGAGTGAAAAGGGTGTATCATGGTATTTTGGCACAAGGGTAGACCCAGGGTTCAACGCTTCAACAACACACCAACAAAACCCTAACTACCATCCCTTTCAGAAACACCTGCGAAGAAGATGAAGTCTCACCCGAGGTAGAGGTAGGGGGGTTGTAGGACTCAAGTGTCTACAACCTAGCTGGGACACAGATCTATGATCACAATACTTAACAGAGAACTTAGCAATTAACATTCCTTAGTCTTTGACCCTTATTGACATCACAGGTAAAAACCCTAATTATAGAACAACGCAGTATTCAACAAGCTCTAAGCATATCTAACCATTTACAACCTAGAATCAAACAAATCTATCATTCATTCATGTTATTAAGCACTAAGCTACTACATTAAATGCACCTAACATACATAAAGATTACAAAACTAAGCATAGATCACATCAATAACATATCAACCACATCGTGCAAACAACCACAACACATGATATACGTGGTTCACCCCAGTGTGGGGCTATGTCCACCAACTCTTCTTCTTCTTTATTAGTCTCCAATATTCTTACATGCACAGAGCCACAAATTCAAGTTCGCATAGGACAGGAGATCTGTGCGCACCTCGCTAGATCCTTCTTCCTTGATTTAGGTCCAAGCACCAAGCCTCTACATAGTCTATGCACAAAGCCTTTTACAATCACTTGGACTTAGCTCTACAAGTATTAACACACAATATGCACAAAGCCGATTACAAATACTTGCACTAAGACACATACATTCACTACTACTTCTTACATTGCTTAGCTCCCTATTTATACATTACAAAAGGGGCCTAAACATGGGTAAACCCATGGGCCGACATCCCATACTCGTTACATAAACCCTAAACCTAAAAATCTCGTAAAAGGAGGAGAGATATCGTGATCTCTGCTTCGCCTAGGTGCTCTGTCTTTGACCAACCTGTTGAAGTCCCAAAAGTGGTCAAACAAGACTAAGGTTCTCCAAAACTTGGTCGAGGGCCAACAGGCCCCCAAAACTCACCTGTGACTCATCCCGAGTCACTCTGATCTAGGGAACTCTGCTTCAAAGGCCTCGAGCTTGGCTCGAGCTACCTCAACTTGCTACTTCGCCAGGGCCTCCTTCTTGGTGAACTCCTGAATGATTTTCTCAGTGACAGGTACTTCCAAGCGCTGTTCCACTATGGTGACCACTTGTTCTAGCTGTGCACCTTGTCCTTCTATTTCCTCAAAAAGTGTGTATGCTTAGTCTTATACCGGATGAAGTCTCTGGGTCACTTCCATGAATTTAATCTCGATGACATGGACCTGCTGCTAAACTGCGCACTGTTCTTGTGACCTTTTCATCTTCTTGACCGTTGACAATGGCTTCAACTGTTCCTGTACTATATCCACTTGTTGCTTGGCTTCTTGGAGCTGTGACTCCAATGTACTTAGTTCTAGGTTCTCTTCAAGGTGCTCATAGGTCTATGCACTTCGATTGCTGAGTTTCTTGCATTATAAGGCCAATGCCTTGATTCTTTCGACTACGCTCCGGGAATTTTGTTCCCGCTGATCTCGTACTTCCTACGGAGTGCTCGACACTGCTTGCAATTCCATTTATGCTACTCTTTCTTGGAGCTTCTGAATGGATTTAGAGAGCTTCCACACTTGTCTCTCATCTATTTCCTCTTCCATCTGTTCCAAGCTCGGCACAAAGCAAAGTTCTCTAGTGACTGCTTCTTTAACTCCAATCTTCTCCGTGAGTAGTTGTTCTTTTTCTTTTTGGAGCTACTCTTTGTCTTATGCAAACTTCGCCTGGAGGTCATCTTTTTCTTGCTGCACAACCTGATGTTTCTCTAGGGCTTCCTCCTTTTCTTGCTTCAATGCCTCTATGGCTTGCTCCATTTCTTCCTGGACCCAATGAAGGCGAGCCTCTATCGCATATTCTATTCTACGTAGATGGGAAGGCTCATCTCCTACTTCTATGCCCCTTGATGACAATGGTGTAGTAGACACTGCACGACTCGAATAAAGATCCTACTGTACCCCTTTGAGCTCCGCCTCGATCCTATCATACATTGTATCCTGTTTGGATTTGCTTTCCTACAAAATGTCCTTGGAAGTATCTGATACAAATGCAATTATGAGTTCAATATCATCCACCGTAAGTATAGTCTATAAGTGGGGCTTATTGGCACATGAATTCTTCCACGCAGAGGGTTTCTTTGGAGAAACCTTTCTTTTCTTGGATGTCTCTGTCTCCGTAAGGGGATCTTTAGGCAATGTTATTTCCCCCTATTCCTTCTTGTCTTCTTCCCCTTCGTCCTATTCTTTGTCTACTTCATCACCTCCTCCCCCTTCAGGTGAATCTGGTGTAGTCTCCTTTGATGCACTGTGCATTTCCTGTACTTCTTCCTTCTTCATCCTCTTGCTACTACTGGGTCCATCATACTATTCACAGGTGGCTATAGGAATTTTGATGAGGTCGGGGTTGGAGAGTTCTATCTGTTCGACTGGTACAAGGAATTCCACATGAAATTCCTTGGTTATTTCCTCCATAACTTCCTCAGTGAGTTTGTAATAGGACTGTATCTCTTCCTTGTGTTCGTCTCTGTCATAGTTCGGGATGGCCTAGATCGACGTGTAGTCAATGGGGAGGCTTGCAATCCTCTCTTCGATGAGGCTGCTCCTACGGACATGACCTTCTTAGCCATGAGGTCAATCAAAATCTTTTCGAAGAATTTATCTACTACGCTAAGGTCGCTCAGCATACACGCTCATGATCAAATGTCTCAGATAGGTGGACAAATGCTCAAGGTAAGTAGAACGGGTGGCGAGGTCTCAATAAGCACTGCGCGAAAACAATTAGTTCTTTGTGGGCTCAGATAATCACAATTCCCAAAAGTTTCCTTGGTGCAAAATTCAGCGGGTTAAATAGAAAACACCGTAACACACTCCTGCAATGAGCAGGAATGCCTCAATCAATACAATTCCATCCGTTATGGCATGGTACCAACGGTCCAATGGTGATCTTTCCAGTAGTAACTGTGTTTCTAGCTGTTCTGGAACATCTTTCTAATAGTCGGGACGCCTCCAACAGTCATATTACTTCGCCGTGGTGAAGTGTCAATCTGTGTTGTTCTTTTATTCTGACGAGGTTCAAGTTTTGCAATCCTTCCTTCTGCGAAGTCCTCTCTGGAACCTCTTGTAATTTTTCTAGCTTTGATTTCTTCTTACTGAGATTTCTTTCTTTATTTCCTGTGATCTGCGTATTTGGATTCCTGTGTCCATTATTGTTCTTATCTTCTCTTATCATATTAACTTCGCACTATTGAGGGTCTTTCACAGGGTTCGAGGGTAATACTTTTTCTCTTACCGCGTTTGGAGTAGGTGCTCTTCTCTTCTGCATGGATAAATTCTTTAAGCTTTCTTGCATTCTTTCAACTTCAACAACCAGGTCTCTGGCCCTTAGTAGCTTTGACTTGTCCTCCTATTCTTCTATTAAGCACGCTATTCTCCTAGCCATGAAATCTCTTAATTCTTGTTTTTTCTGTTCTATAGCTTCCTCTTCTTCTTTCCTTCAGATATGATCTCTCTCAATCCAAATCCTTCCTAACAAAAGTGCAAAAGGGGAATTGTTCTCAACAAACTTAACGACCTCAAATTATTCTTGCGTCGATGTTCCATGAGCACTCATAAGTACCTGAGTAAGTCTTCCACATATGGTTATCATCTTTCCTTTAAACATTCCTATTCCTCCCAATGAAGGAATCATAGCAGGCTTTCCCAAAATTTTCCAAGTACTTTCTGTTATAATGTTAACCTGTGTTTCTACATCCAATACAGAGTCTATGTCGAAGTCTCCTATTCTTGTTTCTATGCACTCTTTATCCTTTAAGATCTTTGATAAAATGATGTCTTTGTGATCATTTAGTGTGTCTTTCATCTACAATAATATAACCTCTAATTCTTTCTAGTTCTTTGGAATATTCTTAGTCTCTTGACCTTCCTCTTGGTTTTCTTGTCTCATGTTCATCTTCTCAACTTTAGCAATCATTCTAGGGAAATCTAAAACTTCATGTCCAGTAGATTTACAACAAAGGAAAATAGGACCTCTACCAGGGCATTCCTTATCAAGATGTCCTGGTCTTCTGCAACTATAACAAAGAGTCAATCCTCACTTTCTCTTAAACGATCTCCAACCTTTCCAGTACTGCGCAACGAGATCACAGTGATGGACCTGCAATTTTTTTTTTCTAGGATCCTGCATCGACTTGTTAGTCCAAAAATGATTTCTATGCATAGGAATAAAATATCTTTCACTATTTCTATCAGATCTATTCATATCATATTTTCTTCCTTTGAGTTGTGCCCTAGTTTTCAGACTAGGACAAAATCTATCAAACATACCTAGATTCATACTTTCAAAGAAAACATTTTCACTTATCTTACCTTTATCACAACACAAATATTTAAGATCTTACCTCTTTCTTCAGATTCAACTTCTTCTTAGGGTAGAGATTCACAAGTCAAGTATAGTACTGTGCACTAGAGAAATAGATCTACGCACATAGATTTTTCTTTTCTTCAGTTCCCAACAATCACAGTTTTAGGTCCTGACAATGAAACCATTTGTTGGCACAGGGGTAGACTCGAGGTTAAACTCTTCAACAACACACAAACAAAACCCTAACTACTAGCCCTTTCGGCAACACCTGCGAAGAAGATGAAGTCTCACCTGAGGTAGAGGCAGGGGGGTTGTAGGAATCAAGTGTCTAAAACCTAGCTGGGACACAGATCTGTGATCACAATAATTAACAGAGCACTTAGAAATTAATGTTCCTTAATCTTTGACCCTTATTCACATCACAGGTAAAAACCCTAATTATATAACAATGCAGTATTCAACAAGATCTAAGAATATCTAGCCATTTAGCACCTAGCATCAAATTGTTCTAGAATTCATTCATGTTATTAAGCTCTAAGATAATACATCAGATGCATATAAAATACATAAAGATTACAAAACTAAGAATATATCACATCAATAACATATCAACCACATCACACAAAGCAACCACAATAAAGGATATACGTGGTTCACCCCAGTGTGGGGATACTTCCACCAACTCATCTTCTTCTTTATTAGTCTTCTTCAATCTTCTTACATGTACAGAGCCACAAAACCAACTCCACATAGGAAAGGAGATCTAAGTGCACCTCGCCAGATCCTCCTGCCCCGAATTAGGTCCAAGCACCAAGCCTCTACACAGTCTGTGCACAAAACCTTTTACAATCACTTGCAATTAGCTCTGCAATTCTTAACACAAAGTATGCAGAAAGACGATTACAAATACTTGCACTAAGACACACACATTCACTACTACTTCTGATCCGAAATCAGATTCAGAAGGCTGTCAGGGCATGAAAAATGCTCAAAAATGAAAGTGCTCGGAATCCGATGAAACCAACACCATTGCGTCCGTCTCGTCTTCCTGATTCCGATGGTATAATTTTTATGTCAAACAGAGTCTGTATGAAGAAGATATCGCATTCTGTCCGCCAAGCCAAACAGGCAAAATTTTGGATGCTGACTTTACCTGTCCGTACAGTCCGTACAGGACACGTGTCAGTCTGTACAGGACACGTGGCAGGTTCATACACTGACATGTGGCAGGTTCCATACAGATGATGTGGTGACTCCAGAGCGTGACACGTGTCAGGCATATTTGGCACTTTTGGCACACGGTTGGGCCAATCTGAAGGTGACACCTGTCACCACTGGAAGGGTGACACGTGGCACGAATGACGTCAGCGGATGACGTGGCTCGAGTGACATGGCAGATGATGGAGCATATGGCAGGATGACGTGTCATGATGACAGAGCGTATGGAAACGACGCGTGGCAGGTGACTGGACGTACGGAAGACGATGCAAAAAGTGACGTGGACCATTGGGCGACTGACACGTGGCAGTTTTCTGGTCAAATGATTGGGTTCCACGTGGCCCAATGATGGGATGCCATGTGTCACCCCGGTATTTGTCCAAATTGATTTGATTATCAAAATTTTTGTGTTCCGGACCGGGTTCGAACCGGTGACTTCCACCTTGGTCAAAGTTTTCGCACAGTCCGAGTTGCCAATGCGCCACTGTGTTAGTTTTTAATATGAAATGTTTTCATATGTATTTAAAGGTGGTTGTGGTATTGTTCAGGCCGCGACCGGGCCGAGGCTTAGCCCCAGCCCTTGGTCGCGCGCCATATTGAATATGAGCATACCTTTCACCAACACGAAGGTGCTCGGGGGTTTTTTATGTTTGAAAAGTGCACGCATTTTGTAATGGGTTTGATTTTTATAACCCACGGTTTTGTGCCATTGAAACATGTGACCATGTTATCTATGCGTGATTGTAATGGTGCGCGGTTCTAACCACCTTTGGTTATAGAGCGAGGTTCAATGTAACCGCCAAACGACCGGGAGCTAGCGAAACAAGGGCTAGCGCATAGCGCTCGATCATATGAGTGCCTCATACGACCAAGAAAGGGGGAGCGTGCCATGGTTGGGGGATAAATCTCGTTATAACTATTATATAGTTGGAAAGTGGGTTATTTTAACCAATTTTTATTAATTAAATGTAATTTAACTCTTTGTTAATGATTTTTGGGGGTTATTGGGCTTTTTTAGAGCCTAATTCTTGGGAGGAAGTTGGAGATGGACAACCAACTTTCCCATTATTTAAACAAGGCCATTTTGAGACCAAGGGTAAGATTTGGAGGAGCTTTTGGATGTTTTTGGAGAGCAGAGATGCTGAGGCAAAGCCAAGTCAAGCCAGTTTGAGGCAGGGAAGCTGTTGAGGAGGAGATGTTATCGAACGATTTCCGAGAGCTCGGGACATCCATTTCAGGTGCCGTAAGTTGTGCAAGATTCTAGAGATCTGGGCGAACATGACCCGATCAGTCTGGAAGCCATTAGGCATTGTAAAGATGTATTAAGAAGCTTTCGAAAAGAAATAAAGAAGCCTCCCCCACAAAGAAAAGGCTCGGAGACGTAGGCAAAGTTGTCGAACTCCGTTATCAACCTCTGTGCATTATGGTTTGCTATTTTTCATTGCTTTTCAGATCTGAAAATATGTTAATGGTTGTATGATTCATTTTCTTTTCCTCGTTCTTTCATTAAGTTTCCCAATGGTCAATTAATGCATGCAATTAAAAACTCAACCATAAGTCATTTCGAAAAATCCTGACGGATAAACTTCTTACATTGCTTAGCTCCCTATTTATACATTACAAAAGGGGCCTAAAAATGGGTAAACCCATTGGCCGACATACCATACCCGTTACATAAACCCTAAACCTAAAAATCCCGTAAAAGGGGGCGAGATCTTGCGATATCCACTTTGCCCAGGCTCTCCATCTTTGACCAACCTATCGAAGTCCAAAAAGTGGTCAAACATGACCAAGGTTATCCAAAAATTGGTCGAGGGCCAATATGGTACTTGAGACAGACTCTGCATCACACTGTCAATACCCTTGGGGGTTTCATCGCAAATCCTTGGCATTTGAGTTGGGAAGGTTTTTCAGATGGAGGTCAGTGTAATTATTTCTTCTAGCCAATTTGTTTTCCTTTATGCGTGATTTGGATGACCATGCCTCATCTCCCTAGGGTAGAAATAATTTAGAAGGGTAATCTACATGGTATTTATCCTTTTTTAGGATTTTATTTGGTTCCTCTGTCTTTGCATTTTGTACTTTAGTGAGTCTAATGGAACCTACCTTAGATCATTGATTCAAAGTGGAATACCAACAATTTCACTATTCTCAAAGGCTTAAATATCATTCGCTAGAAAGAGTGGAGCCATTGTCACAGAGGAGAAGGTTGTACCAGGCCAATGCCTTGAGTCTACTAAATATGGAGAAGTGGCTCTCGAGCATGTGCCTTTAGAAGAAATCACTTATACACCGAAGATAACTTGAATTTCTGATCTCAAAGATGAAGGCTTCATTAGACCTTGGAATCCTCTACCAACTAGACCTAATGATCCTCTTCTCATACAAGTAGCAAATTTTGAGGTTGAAAACGCTCAAGATTTTTGGATCCAAAGACGCACAATGAGAGATAAAAATAAATTTCCTAAGGGCGGGAGTCCACATACTCCTATTTTAGTGGTAGGAGGAGGGGGTACAACAACTCCTGTTTCCTCAACCCAGAAGACGAGCATCGTTCAAGTAACCATGTCTCCTTTGATCAGTGGTTCGATTTTGTTGTCAACCAGAACCACTTCTATCATGGATGGTATTCAACCTGCACCATCTGTCACTAGAAACGTTTCATTTGGGATGTCGTTGATGGGTGAAAGTTATATTCCAATCCCATCCTAACCATTTGTTCAAGGTTCTATATTGGGAGCAGGGAGTTTGTCGGCTCCTTTGCAATATTTTCCTTTTCCATGGAGTTCAATATCTCCTTGGTAGATTTCCCTTACCATAGGGGGAACATATCCACAAAAAATTCTTTGCTTGGAGGTGGTTTCTTCCAGTCTTTTGAGATTGAGACATGGCCTAGTATTTATGGTGGTGGAAGTGGGGGATTTTCATCTAATGTGTCGGCCAGTTCCATGCCATTCTCCCTCTATGGTGCTTTTGGGAATGTGCCTTTCTCCTCATATTCTATGCCAGTAGGGGGAAACCCTTTCCAACCTCAGTGGAATCCCATGTCGAGGTTTTTTCCTTCGCAAGGGATGTCATTAGGATCTAATCCTTTTTCAATTTTTGAGAGGGAAAACAAGTAGAGGTTTTCGTTTCATTGGTTCTAGAAACACTATTTTTTTTTATCAAAATCGATGTTAGTTTGTGAGCTCTTCCTAACAACCTAGTTCCAGTTTCAAACTAGGGTCATCTTTTTAGGATACCAATCAATCAATATTTTTTAATCATATGGTTTTTTCCTTGATGTCTCAACCTAGGCTACCTTTCCTGGAAACCTTTCATTTTCCAGATTTGTCAAATTTAATGAATGATTCGATTCATCCTAATCCTAGTTGGCTTTCGATCCCCACCAAACTTCCTTCTGATATACCAAAATTTGAAGGTAAGAGTGATGAAGACCCTAGAGATCATGTAACAATTCTTAATTTTTGGTGCTCTTCTAATTCATTGAATGACGAATCTGTTAAAATATGATTTTTTCAATGCACCCTCACTAAGGGAAATGCTAAATGATATGTAGAACTGGAGGGGTAAAATTTTGAAACATTTGGTGATTTGGCCATGGTATTTATCAATAATTTCCAAGTCCTTGTCTGGTATGATGTAGACATGAAACTTTTGGCTAATTTTGAAAAACATAATTCCACTCACTTTTCTGATAACATTCAGGAATAGAGGAGACATAAGAGTTTGTTTAAAGCCATGATTCCTCTCGAATTTATTTTAGAATGGTTCCTGAAGTCATTACTCCCTTATATTTCTAAGGATGTTGCGACTTCATGAGTGTTTATGGAGGAACCAATCATATTTAGAGCACAACACTTAGAGCTCATTTACTCTCAGTCAGGCATGCTTCATGAGATAATTCTAGATGCGCCATGATTTAATATTGAATTGACGAAACTAAAATCAAGACCATATGCCAATGGTATTATCGGTTCATCACAAAGAAAATACATAAATATGATTTATAATTATATGAAATAATTTTTTATTCAACAAACTGTCCTAGTTTGACCACCCTATTATGAGAAAAATCTCTCTATGGCTAGGGGTAAACCACAACAAACAGAAATGACTGTAGAAATTCAATCTACTCTCAAGTATGTTATATAAACAAATATTCTAACAAGAAAAGATAAAAGGCCTACCTCATCCAGACGTTCGATGAAGTCCATCGTTGAGTACTTGACCCAAATCAATATACCTGCAACTAGTCCTCAACAACCAAGCAACGCAAGCATATGGTGATAATATATGATGTTATCACATTCAATAGCATAATCCATCAACATTCATAACAAATACTCCCATGGAATAATAATTCAAATATTTGCAAGATGTTAATTGGACGAGAAAATAGTATTTATATTAAGATATAATCAACAAAAGCGAATAAGTTACATACTTTCATGTCGGCATGGTTCAGAACCGAAAAACTAAGTTCCTTCCAGTTGAGCCTCCACCACTTCAATCCTCCACCAAAGGAAAGCTCATGTAAGAGAGACAATGAATTTATCAATCAGTAAGGGAATATCTTGGGGGATGAACAATGTGTTCATACTTAAAGGATAAAGTGATGCAGACTCAATGTGAAGTGAATAATTCCTCCAGAGTAACTTTGCTCTCAATGTTGAATTCTTTCTCCTCTTTTCGATAGCTTGTATTTGGCCCATTTATAGCCTTCAAGTGGAATTGAAGGGTCGAGTCATATCGTTTCTAGTATATAGAAGGCAAAGGATCATTGATCTCGTGACATGACATGGAAACATGACACCATTTTTCAATTTTGGGAACATTTCCTGATGTACGCGGGTTGTAGTGCACCCTACGTATACACATGCTGTATAGTAGGCAAGGTGTGTATATGTGGAAAAATTGTATTTTTAGCTCTGGGATTTGTAAAAAGGGACTCCAAGTCTACATAGGGAAATGGAAAAATGCCTTCTGTGCAAGATTTCATGGGGTGAGGCAAATCTTTCTCTAATACACCCCCACTGCCTAGTCAATGGATGTACACAATGTGCAGTCTGTTATCGCAAAAGTTTTAGGTTGGGAAAAATGATATAAAGGATAGTGATAATTCTGAGGGGGGAAATAAAGAAAAGAAGAAGGTAAATTTCCATTGCAATCTTTCAAAGGAGATCACCTGACTCATCTCTTCCCAAAAATCGAGGAATCCCAACACTTGTTAATGTAGCAAAAACCTGCTATTTTGACTAACCTATTTCCAAAAGGAAAGAATTTAAATTGGGGGTGATTCCTCAACACCTAATATGGATGTGGTCAATCAGGGTACCCCCATGCTAGAATTCAGAACATTGAATGTCTATATGTTGAAGTTGGATATTAATGTGCAAACCATAGCTCATGATTATGGGAATCCCGAGTCTACAAAGAAGGATAAGGAGTTACCAGAATCATCAAAATCTCTCCATATGTATAAATAGATGGTAGAACCAATGCCTCGTATGTCAAAAGGTGTGTTGAAAGGGACATTGCACAATCCAAATTCTATATAGACTCAAAATTATTCTATTGTTGAATATTTTTCTGATCAAACGCCATGTTATATGTTCCAATTGGAAGTTCTCCGGAGTTTCCCATCACAAAGGCATGCATTTTTGTTTACTTTAGGGGATTCTGAATCTTCTAACTCATTTTCCATCATGTTTGACGCTTATAACGTCAAACCTCACCTTCCATATCACATTGTGTTTCATATTGTAGTGGTTTATACCATGAAGTCATTTTCCAAAAATATTTTTTGCATTGTGGTGGATGAAGCACTTCGATGTGTGTCATGTCATTATCATGTTGGTGAGATGTTGGATCACCTCAGTTGGCTTTGTCTCCTACATTTCTTATGAAATATTATGGTAGTTCATTTATATTAGATGGGATTATGCCTTCTTTCTCTATCTAGTTAGAGGGAAAAATCATGTGCGTTGAAGTAGAAGTGTTTGATGCGCCTCTCGACTATAATTTACTCATAGGAAGAAGTGTTGGATTACTGAGAGGGGGGTGAATCAGTAATAGATCAATTTAAACCTTTTTAACCATATAATCCAAGTGTTATATCAATGTAGCATAATCATCCAATAAATGCAGAGTAAATAATGTTAAATTTGGCTGCATCAACAGTCATTCTCCAATGAGAGGCCATATGGGCCACCCTGAGGATAGCCAGGGAGATTTGGAGAATCAACTAGTCTTGTGAGGTATTGACAAAATCTAGGGGGAACATACAACCTTTGTGAGTCAAACAAAAGTTAGGATGAACGAGATGCTATGTGAGTCTAGTGTAAAAGTCAAGGGGAACGTACAACCTCTGTGAGCATAGACAATCTAGTGCAAAAGTCGGGGGGAATGTACAACCTCTGTGAGCATAGATAGACTAGTGAAAAAGTCAAGGGGAGCATACAACCTTTATGAGCCTAGTCAAACCTTGTGAGCCATGAGAAAAAGTCAAGGCATCTAGAAAAAGTTAGCTTGAATATAAAATTCCTATGAGCTAGAAATAAACGATATTTCTAATATTGCAAATGATGTAAATGTATTGATCTAGTGCATTGGCACATGTAACATTATCCACCATGAAGAGAATTTTGAATTCCCTTGTTAAGAGTCTAGTTGTAACTAAAGTCTCAAGTCTATTTCTATTTTAGAACTGAAGTGTAATGTTGAGTTGTAACTGAAGTCTCAAGTCTAGTTCTATTTTAGAACTAAAGTGTAATTGTGAGTTGTAACTGAAGTCTTAAGTCTAGTTCTATTTTAGAACTAAAGTGTAATGTTGAGTTGCAACTGAAGTCTTAAGTCTAGTTCTATTTTAGAACTAAAGTGTAATGTTGAGTTG
>JZKD02S1749637.1:48861-76496 GCA_000966675.3 Picea glauca | reverse complement strand
TAGAATTTGGGCGAATCATTTTTAAAATAGCGAATCTCATTTTTGGAAAAACCATGGAAAATTAGCCCATGAGCGAAATTTAGCCCCTAAAATCATCCATACTCTGGGTAGTGAATTTGTAAACTCATATTGCACTCCTACCCTATTTTTGAAGATATTTAAGTTGTTGCTCGAGCTTCGAAGACCTCATCTCCAACCATCAGGTGTCATTGGCTTGTAGATACTAGACATTAAGTCTTTGATTTTGAGATGTAGATCCACTGTGTATTGCTCACAGATACAGTTTATAGAGTTATATGACATGGATCTGTAGTGTATTTGATTGGCATCCATGATTTATTTCATCCCGAGCATGGGTATGCCTACCATGGAGAGACAATTGTTATTTTTCATATGTTACCTCCCGAACTATGGTCTTGGGCTCACTCGCTTCGTACATTGGTAAAGATTTGTAATGTATTTTGGCCATCACATGCTCTTTTGAGCTCACACATTAGGGGGCATCTGTTATAACCCTAAATTTCACCTCACATGCAAACCTGGCATCAAACTATCTTACTTACTATTTTTTCCAAGCCAATACATAACATCTCTTCTTAAAAACACAAATTTTGAAGATGTACGTTCTATGCACCAATACTGTCGGCGTATGTACACTAGCTGCACCACTATTTCCTGTGATCATATGCTAGCTGCGCCATTACAACCCACGTATACTCACAAAATTTACAAAAAATAAAAAGTTGCAATGGATTCGTTGAGATTACGGGCTATTGGGTAGTTTCCCAACCAATTTACGACCTATAGCCCATCACCCAACTGAATAACCATCTTTTTTTCATATAAAAAGAGGTGTTGGGGTCTCATTCCAAGGAGAAACATAGCTACAATGAAACTATGCCCATTTCATTTCCCCCCCTTGCGCTAATAATTTGCAACCACATTGTGATTTTTGAGCCAGAATTCCCTATTATTTCCCTTTTTCCTCATCCATAAGCCTATGCCCATTCTCTAGAGAGAAGTGTGAGAGAAGAAGGATACGTGGAAGAAGTTGGAGCTTGGTGAAGAAGAGCCTGGGACTGGGTTCAAGGAGTCATTGCCGATATCATTTTGTAAGTAACTCTGTGAGATTAATATAAATAAGTACTTTTTTCCATCCCGCCATATGATGTGTTCAATCTTCATGTTTGGATTACATTTTGTTATGACATCTAACCTACTAATTCATATATAGAATGCATGTTTGTAGTTTCTTGTTTGTCTTTTGGGGAATGCAGGTCAGCCTTGGGAGGATATTTGCAGTCAAGAAGTGATCGAACACATAGGGATCAACATGAGACGCAGATTTTAAGGTAAGACTACCAGATCCCTATATTTTGTACTTTATGCATGAATGTGGGTGTTGTTGGGATAGTTGTTAAAAGTAGGAGAATTTATATGGTTAAATCTGCCTGCACTTTAGAACCCTAGTGTAGTTCGTAGGGGGGTTTTCCCACTATAGAAGTATGGTGGGTAGTAGTGGTCGCTGGTGTGATCCAACCATGAATTGAGGCCTACATATCTGAGATGAATTGGCCTGTGTCCAACGTTTCTCACAGTTGTGAGTCCCGAGAGTTCCAACATTGATATTCTGGACCAGTTGTGCTAGAGTCCGAATAAGGAGAAGGACTTCCCAAGGGATTGCATGGTAGAGAAGGGTGGAGGTTCGTTCTCTCGAGTGGTGCAAGATGGGTAGAAGAGAGCTAGGTACTTGGATTTCTATGAGAGCTGGGAAGCCTGTGAGATCTTGGGTGCTGAATGGTTTGGGAATCCAAGTAACACTCTGGAACTATCCTTGTGGATTCATAGTCCTAGCTTGGGGGTTACGTTGCTGTTGAGATTTGGAACAACAGTGTCTACGATTGGGTGGAACGGCCTTGGTCTACAGCCAATTGGTGTCATCTTTCATAAAGATAAGTGCTCTCTGTTATGGTATCATTTGCATGTATATGAATGTATTTTCGCTGTATATTTAATTATTGTTTAATTAAATCTTTAGACTGTGTATGCTTGTTGAATACTGCTGTGCATGTCATTAAATTCTTTTCGTTTATGCATCCTTAAATTTTAAAAAGTTACTGATAAAAGAAAGAAGTCCAAGGGCAGGCTTGAAGGTAGTGTACCCCGGCCTGTGGGTGGCTGGGTATGTTACAATTTGGTATCATAGCTTCTATTTGAAACACTGGGCCGGTATGGGCTGTGTCTATTGGTCAGAGTCTCGTGGTTACAGATCAAACTCTGACTGTGGAGTTGAAAATCTTAGGAGGAATGGTGTTGTAGAATCTACACAGGAGTTAGAATGTCATAGATCCTTTGTAAGGGTTCGAAGGATCATGATCGTTTCCCTTCGAATTTGGGAGAGATCGCCACTATAGGATCAAGAGAGATCCGAGATCATTGGATTAGAGGAAAGGTGAACAGGGGTCATCCAATGTAAATGAAGCAAGGGTTAAGGTCACAACTGTCATATCCCATAGGAGAGAGATCAAAGGATGGGAGGCATTGCGGGGAACCAAGTTGCACGTGAGATAATTTCCTAAGGTGGTCCTGCAATCCAAACCATGGTTTCACCAAGGGGTTATGTGTCAGGATCAGAAGAATTGTGGGGTGAAATGAAGGTTACTCCAAACCGCTGATGCGTGCCCCCGCAAATTGAAAGGCATGAAATAATGTGAGATGTTAGTACTCGAGTGATGAAACTCCAAAGAGATGAAGTAGCTGGGGACTGTCGATCCATAGGAGGACACACATCAATCGATCATGTGCCTTGGGTGAAAGCACTCTAAGAAAAGAGAGAGCAAGGAGAAGTTGAGAATTGAGATTTCTGAAGCTCAGATAGCTGAAGTGAATCTCAACCCTCCGATCTAGGAGGACACGAGGCAGAAATCCACACACTTTGGGGAAAAGAGAATGTCGAGAGTTGAGTTCTTCGAAGTACGAAGACCTGAAGAAATCATAGCCATCAATCCGTGGGAAACACACATTAATAGATCACGAGCTTCGGATAAAAACATTTTGGAAAAAGTTGAGGTTTGAGTTTTCTGAAGTCCAAAGGCCCGAAGGAATGGAATTCGTTGATCCTTACAACAGTAAATTATGAAGTCCCAAAGTCCAGGTTTAATATGGGTCGTATGATAAGGGAGACAGATGGAAATAGTTTGGTCGGTTCAGGAAATCAGAGTTTAGGAGATTTGGAAGTGTTCTAGTGTGGAAACTCCCGAAGTCTTGAAGCCCGAAGAGTTGAAGGGGTGGGGCATGATGACATCACCAGGAGGTGATGTGGACCTCAGAATTCCTGAAGTAACATGGCTTGCAGATGTCACCTGGGATGAAGTGGACACATGGGATGTGTGCCATGTGTCAGTAAGTTTTGAGCATATGGAGTATTGAAATGTCAGTTAGAACGTGACACGTGTCACCTGCCCGATCGGGCCACGTGTCCTCTTCCAGTATTTTTCCACGTGGCGATAGATCATGCAGTCCAGAGACTAGGCACTCCAGTGGGGAAGGATGTGACAGGTTTCATTGGGTCAAAAAATCCCGAAGGCTGGAGTACATATCGACCTTTTATTCCAGAAGATACACGTCGAAGGATCGTCGACTTCAAATGAAAGAAATCTGAGAGAATGTGCAGGAGGAAAGTTTTAATCTTACAAAACCTAAAGAGACGAAGTGATTCACAACAACTAATATGTGGGAGGACACCCATCGACATATAATGAAATCTGGGCAAACTCATTCTAGAAGGAGGCAAGCGAGGAAAGTTGAGACTCCTAAAGTGTGGAGTCCCAAAGTGGATCTCGATCGTTGATCGTGAAAGAGGATGAGGACCATTGATCTGGTCTTGGCTGGAAGTTCTGAAGTCCGAGAGATCTGGACAAGAGATTTTTCAGCTAAGCATAGGGTAATGGCCATGGTCATATGCCGAAGGAGGGCTAAGGGACGAATTGGTGGTCTGCGAGACATAAAATTTCTAAGGAAGGATTTATCCGTGGTTTCTAGTTGTGGTCACCTGGGAAGGTGGTTTGAAGGAAGCTCCTACACAGGATGAAATTCTGTGTCATCCAAGTATAAAATGACACTGTTATTTTTGAAGAATGGGGATAGGATCTCCATAAACAAAAAAAACATAAAGAGACCTGTAGCATGGTTTGGCAATTTTGTTTATCATATGCATAATTCTAACAAAATGGTCGCTTGCACATTTTGTAGAATTAAGGGGTTTAAACACATCAAATCAGGATGCGTATTGAAGAAATAGAAGAAGGTGAGGGAGCCTCCAGTCATGATAAGGAGGTCGAAGGCCAAAATACTAGAGTTGGTAATGTAGAGACAGAGTCCAATGGACGCAAGGAAAAAGGAGAACAAGAAACATTAATAGAAATGGTAAGAAGCTTGAAGATGGAAGTGCAGATCTACAAAACAAACAATGAGATACTGATGAGATAGAAAAGTCAGATAAATTCTTGAGTGTTGCAGATCTTAAATCAGTTGCAGAAGAAAATGAAGAAGGGATCAAACTCAAGACAAGAGAAAGAAGGCATGTGCCATGAAAGAAGGTATGATCATGGAAGAGCTGGTTATTCCAAAAGTGCTAGCAGAGCTCATGGACACCACTCACCTCCTTACTCAGAAATAAATTTTTATGCATCTAATGATCCTATAAGAAGTCCAGAGGTGTCTCCTGTCAGACACCAAAGAAGGAAACAAGAGGTAGATAGTTTTCAAGGAGAACTGAGGAAGCTCAAGCCACCTTCCTTTGAGGGTGAAAGAGAAAGGGAAGATGATGCTAAAGCATGGTTTCTTGGTCTCATGAGATATTTTCAGTTGCATAACTATTCATCCAACCTGGAAGCCAGGATTTCCACCTACCATTTACATGGGAAAGGTGCAATGTGGTGAGACCAACTGAAGCAAGTGGAGCACATTAATGAAAGTAGGATCACTTGGAAGCATTTCAAGAAGTACTTCCAGAAGGAGTACCTCTTAGAGAATTTCTATGACAAGAAAATCAATGATTAATTTGAACTCAGGTTGGGAAGCATGACTATGGCAGAGTACGAGAATAATTTCTTGGAATTGTTAAAGTATGTCAGGTTCGTTGGTGATGAGAAAGTGAAAACACAAATATTTATAAGTGGAATGCCAACCTTTTAAGGAAAAGATCAAGTATGATGAGCCCAATACCTTGAATGAAGCCATCAGGAAGGATAAATACATGTATGAGCAAGTCCAGGGAAGAGAATCTCTACAAAAATATTGGAAGGAAAATATTAATGCGAAGTCCGATCAGAGGAGGAAAGGATTCAAACCTCCCTTCAATAGGAATGAGCCTGATAGAAATCATCAATATCAATATGCTAAGGGAGATTTCAAGAAGGAAGATTCCTTGGGAAAAATGGGAATACCACCAATCCAATGTTGGGGATGCAAGGAATATCACCTATACAAGGATTTCCCACACATAAAGGACAGAGTGAATATTATGCACAACATCCAAGAAGCTACAACAGTCAAAGATATGGGAAGAATCTCTTGTTATCGGACTAATCGATAGGTGCAGACACTAACAGATCTCCCTAGATCCACTGGGATCTAGAACAAAACAAGACAATACATGACTCTTTCCCTAAGTTTTGACCATTGAATTAACTAGGAGGAAGGAACAAGTAACATACCTTTATATCGCTTCCTAGGGTCTCTGTTGCTCCTGCTTCACTCCAGTGCTCTTGTGAGGTCAAGACCAAGACAAGACAAACCAACCAAAGTGAAGATATCACAATATATTCAACAGTCAACTTATGTGTATGATCAAGGAATTACAAAATAAAGTGAAAATAGCTTTATGGGAAAGGGACATGCCACTGTATCATATTAATGGAAAGTAAAGATTACAACCTGAGCCTTGATGTCGCAAACTTCCTTTCGATGGCTCTTGGCTCTGACACACACACTTGCTCAATCCTTGCATGAAGAAGATCAAATCCTCTTGATAGACTTGCTAGAGTCTCCAAGCTGATGTTCAATGCTGAGTCCTTCACACAATTCTTTCACCAATTCTCCAATGAATCTTTCTTAACCTTTTCCATGAGAATTCCCTCAATATATAGGAGAGAATGAATTAGTTACTTGGATAAGAATGATCCCAAAATATCAGGGAATCCAGTACTAGGATAACCATTCGAATGCTAACCCATCCTTCTAGAAGATTCCCTTCTAGAAGCATTGAGAATTCATCTTTTTCCTTGCTTTAGGAAGAGTTCTCACCCTAGCAGTTCAACACAGTGCGAAAAGTTTTCACCCTAGCTTAAGGTAGCCTGTAAAAATTAGGCATTCTCGCAACCAAATATACTAGCAACCTACGAACCTTCTTCAAAAATGAGTTTTCTGGGAAGAGATGAAAGTAACTTTTCTCAGGAGAAATTTCTTATGAAGAGCCTGAGTACACCATCATCAATACATCATCATGACGACCAAAATCATGGGTAACATCTATACAAATTTAAATTATCGACAAGCAGAGTACCAGTCCAATATGATCGAGGTGGAAGGTAATATTATAAAGAAGTCTGTTTCTATTTTGATTGATTCAAGAGAAATTAATTTTTACATTGATCCTAAGATAGTCGATATATTACATTTGGAGAAAAGTAAAATTGGAAAAGAAATTTTGGTTCAGTTAGCCACTAGAACCAAAAGAAGAATCCATGACATGGTCAGAAGTTGTTCCATAAGTCTTAATGGTGTGAATACTAGTATTGATCTAAATATCATACCTTTGGGGTCTTATGATATTCTGATTGAAATGGATTGGTTGGACAAGCATCATGTTGTCCTAGATTATCATAATAAGACATTTACATGTCTTGATGGAAATGGAAAACAAAGCACTAAGAAAGGAGTTCCAAGACCCATCTCTATAAGGGAGATTTCATCCTTACAACTAAAATGATGTTTTAGGAAAGGATGTCAATTGTATGCAGCTCATGTGGAAGAGACAGATAAGACAAAGGGGCCAAGCCTTGAAGATTTCTTGGTGCTATGGGAATTTGAAGATGTATTTCAAGAAATACCAGGATTGCCACCAAGGAGGGAGATATATTTCTCAATTGATTTAGTGCTAAGAGCTGCCCTGGTGTCAAAAACACCTTACAGAATGAGAACACCAGAGTTAAAATAATTACAAATGGAGTTGGAGGAATTGTAGAATAAAGGGTACATACATCCAAGTGTTTCACCTTGGGGAGCACCAATACTTTTTGTCAAAAAGAAGGATGGAACCTTGAGGTTGTGTATTGACTTCCCATTGTTGAACAAGTAAACTATAAAGAACAAGTATCCTCTACCCCAAATTGATGACCTCTTTGATCAAATAAGAGGAGAAAATATATTCTCAAAGATTGACTTGAGGGTAGGATACCATCAGGTAAGAATCAAGAAAGAAGACATTCCTAAGACAACCTTTAGGAACAGGTATGGGCATTATGAATTTGTAGTGGTGCCATTTGAATTGACCAATGCACCAGCTATCTTCATGTGATTAATGAACAACATATTCAAAAATTATTTGGATACATTTGTCATAGTATTCCTGGATGACATACTTATCTATTATAAGTCTGAAGAGGAGCATGAACATCACTTAAGACTGGTATTGCAATTAGTGAGAGAACATCAGTTGTATGCCAAGTTGAGTAAGTTTTCTTTTTATCAAAAGCAGATCCATTACTTGGGACACATTATTTTAGAGCAGGGCATAGTAGTAGATCCAGAGAAGATCAAATCCAGTAGAGGATGGACAACACCCATAAATGTGTCAGATGTCATATATTTTATGGGATTAGCTGACTACTACAAAAGGTTCAGAGTAGGGTTCTATAATATTGCTCATCCCATCACTTCTTTGCAAAAGAAGGGAACTAAATTTGAATGGATGCTCAAGTGTGAAAATAATTTTAATTTGTTGAAGGAATTACTTATTAGTGCACCTGTGTTAAATATTGCTGACCCAAATGAAATTTTTGTGGTATGTATAGATGCATGTAAGGAAGGACATGGGGGTTTCCTCATGCAAAATGGACATGTCATTGGATATGAGTCCAGAAAGATTAAGGAACATGAGAGAAACTATGACACACATGACTTGGAACTTGTTGCCATTTTTCGCGCATTGAGGAAGTGGAGGCATTATCTCATGGGGAAGAAATTCAAATTAAGGATAGACCACATTGGCCTGAAGTATCTTTTTGAACAACTAACCTTGAATGCCAGGAAAACAAGATGGATGGAATTTTTAAGTGATAATGACTTTGATATCAATCATATCAAAGGAAAGTAGAATAAAGTTGTTGACACGCTTAGTAGAAGAGTTCATCTCATGCATGCTACTGCTATCAGTATGCATCAGTCAGACTTGAAGAGAATAATTTTAGATGGTCTTGTTACAGATCAACATTTCCTACAGGTAAAGGAAAACTTACAGCAAGGAAATGTACAACAAAAAATAAAGGAGTATGAGATAAGGGAAGACAGATTACTCATGCATAAAAATAGAATCTATGTTCCTAGCTCTAGAGAACTGAGGAATTTGGTACTGAAGGAAATGCATGATGTTCCTTATGTTGGACATCCCAGTTACCAGAAAAAAATTACAGCAGTAAGAAGCTAGTTCTTTTTGTCAGGAATGAAGAAGGATGTTGTTGATTACATCACTTTATGTATGGAATGTTAGAAGGTGTAGGATGAGCATAGGAACCCAGTGGGTTTGCTGCAGCCATTTCCAATTCCAGAGAATAAATGGGAAGTGATCACCATGGATTTCATCACAGGATTACAAAGAACGAATAAGAAACATGATTCAATCATGGTGGTAGTTTTCAAATTAACAAAGGCTGCTAATTTTGTGCCTGTGAAGACAACACATACAATGACTAATATTGTAGAAATTTTCATGAAGAAAATTGCTAGGTTGCATGGGATACCTAGGACAATCGTCTCAAACAAAGATATGAAGTTTACCTCCAATTTATGGAGGGGATTGATTAAATGATTTGGCACAAACATAAACTTTAGCATGACATATCATTCCCAAACAGATGAGAAAACAAAGAGAGTCAATTGAATAATTAAAGATATGTTAAGAATGTATGTGATGGATAATCCATCTTAGTGGGAAGATTACTTACACATGGTTGATTTTTCATATAATAATGGGTATCAATATTCATTAAGAATGAGCCCATTTGAAGCCTTGTATGGTAGGAAATGTGATACTCTAGTAAGTTGGGACAACCCAGTAGATAGAGTGGTACTTGGGCCAGAGTTTCTCAAGGACATGGAAGACTAGGTGGTCAGGATCAAGTAGAATTTAAAGGCAGCTCAGGATATACAGAAAGTTTATGTAGACTAGAACATGACAACTAGATAATTTAAAGTAGGGGAGCATGTACTTTTGAAAGTGAAGCCCAAGAAAATCTCTTTGAAATTGGGTAGTTGTACAAAGCTCGTAGCCAGATTCTGTGGCCCATTTGAAATATTAGATAGAATAGGGCTAGTTTCATACATGCTTGCATTGTCTGCTTCCATGAATGTGCATAATCCATTTCATGTCTCTTTACTAAAGAAATTTGTACATGATCCTAACTATGTTATTGATTGGCATCTGATTCAGGTAGAGACAGAGTGAGATTTTCAAGTTTAGCCAGTGAAGGTATTGGACAGAAAAGTCAACATGATTCAGAATCGAGCTATAGATATAGTAAAAGTTTAGTGGACCTACTACGGTCCTAAAGATGCTACATGGGAGCATGAAGATGCCATGCAGGTAGAGTACCTGCAAAGTTTTGAATAAATTTGAGATTTTGATCTATATTTTGTATATGCATTGAGGACAGTGCCAAGATAAGGGGGAGGGGATGTGTTATAGGATAAATTGGTAAATGCGGACACAAACTAATATCCCTAGATCCACCTGAATCTAGAACAAAACAAGACATGACATTATGCTTTCCCTAAGTTACAATCATGGATCTAAGTGTCAAACAAGGAATTGATGACTTACTTTTGAGATCGCTTCCTTATATATTTGTTGTTCCCACTTCACTCCAGTGCTCTTGTGAAACTAGATTTGTAATGACACAAACCAACCAAAGTGAAATAAACTATGATATATTCAATGAAAACTTAAACATGTGATCAAGGAGTCATGTAATAAAATGATAATAATTTTATGGGAAAGAAACATGCCACTGTATTATATTTGAATACAAGTGGAAGATACAACCGAAATTCCTTGATGTTGCAAGTTCCCTTTTAGTGTTCCTTCATTCCAACACACACATATAATTGTTCTGAGATTTTCATGAAGATGATCTTCAAAAGCTTGATGGGAAAATGTAGACCTCAAGTATCAATTGAAATAATGTTCTTCACACAATCTCCAGCCTATTCTTCCAGCAATCCTTTGCTCAGCTTTGCTTAACTGTGATTAACCTTTTCCATGGGAAGCCCATTATTGTATAGGAGAAGGTAAAGTGGTTAAAGAGATGAGGATGATCCTACCATATCTGAGAAGTCACTAGGATCATAACCATACATACGCCACCTCACATTCCAGAAGATTTCCCTTCTAGAAACTTCTTGAACCTCTTTCCTCTTTTGGATTTCAAACGTCGCTGCACTCTGCCTATATAGAAGCCTACGGAAATCCCACAGGCCATCTATAGAGAAGCCTATGGAAATCATTGATTTCCGCATTGTACACTATGAGTAGCCTGCGACATCCTTCTAAAAAGTATTCTTGCAGAGGAGGAAAACAATCACATTTCTTAGGCAAAAGATGATTTTGAGGGCCCGATTACATGTTTGTAAAGTCATCATCAGACTGACCAAAATAATGTGTAACATATTGCTCCCAAAAGTATGAGGTTGAAACTTGTGATGACTGAAATACTTTGTAAAATACATGTGTGTGTCAAGAACAAATAATGCACCAATTGGGAACCTGCAAACAAACAAGCATCTTCACAATACAATAACATTTCTGAAGTAGGCATTCCCATGTTTAGAATACAAATGATTGAAATCATAAGTGTAATTCATGGCCACTAATAATACACTGTGGATCCATGTCATCAAAATGTTACATAGACAACAAGAATACACTGTGGATCCATGTAATCAAAATGTTACCTAGACACCAAGAATACACTGTGGATCTATGTATGAGAAAAATTCGGATGCAACCATAGCCACATGACATACAAAGTGGATCTATGTGTCAATACAAATCATCAATATTATAGGGCAACCTAGACCATGAATGATGAGATCCAGAGTCTTCAAACCCGTCATCCGTAAGTACGAATCTAGCCATGTGATTACAGGTGTCAGAGTCGAACATGGTCAAAAACCGCTTCATTACCCATTATTAATGAAAATTGTTAACAAGAGCGAGGGAAATAACCATTGATGTCAATGAATCCCAAGGTACTGTAGTACAATCCAACGAATGTGAATAAATGAGATGAAATCAAACATTCAATGGAATCTTTTGATTAGGGACCAAATGATGTGAATCCACTGTCAAGAGCGAAGAAACTTGCCATTAGGGCATGGAGGCTCTAAGGTACTAAATGATTTCTAAGTCTCGTCCCTAGATAATGATTTGAATTCGATAGGAAGAGAATCGTCACAAGAGGGCCTTGATGTATTCCCCATCAATGACACGAAATAAGTAACAAATTTAGGATAGAGTAAAACATGAATATGATTTGAAACTGACATAGGGAAGGCCAACATGGTAGGAATTGACAACTACAGATGACTGACTCAAGAGAGGGATTATTTGGACTTCTCTTGAGCATATGGATGACACGACGACAGTCTTGTTAGCATTGACTCAAAGACAACCCAAGATGTAAACTTGCATAAATTCAGACGAGAGACAAATGGATTTCCCAACCCGGATTCAAATGATGAAAAATGGGGTGTCATGTTCAAGAGAGACTAGTACTGCCACTGAAACAGATACAAAGACACATTTATTTCCCAAATTCACCCCAACCATTTCTGTCCAGTACCTCTTTATTTTACATAAGCTTGAGGAGGATAACATATGCTTGTAATGTAAGCTCATCCTTCGAACGAGTCCCTTGGAGTATTTTTAACAAACCCTAGGAAGGAGTGGTTCGATCCCATGTGGGTCTTTCAATGTTTGTTTAACGAGTCCAAATATAGAAAACTCAGGGGTTTTTCATGTTTATAGAGTCTGAAAAACACTTTAAACAGAACTCTCTCAGTTCCTTTTTTGTAAAATAGTTCAACAAGACCGAAAAAGTGATAAACTATCGCCCATCGAAAATTTTATTCAAATACTTTTACAAGCATGAACAGAACAAGGTTGCTTGACAATCTTTTCATTTTTATGGAGTGTTAAAAGAGCTTAAATGATACTCCATGTGTGTCTCTTTTCGTGTTACCATGACGAGTATGAAAATACGACAAAAGTATACTCGGTTGCATTCTCATAAATTTACAAGCATGAGAACGAACGAAGAGTGAACTGGAGGTTTTACTAAAAACCCCTAAAAGTATTGATATGTGTAACAAATAAAAAACAAATTACAGAACAAACATCCATACTTCGTTAATTAGGACCCTAGTCTTCTTCCTGCAAGAAACAAGACACTCACGAGACTATTAGATTTGAGGGTTTATATCCAAATACATTTATATAATATAAAATATTATGAAAAAGGTAAAAAATGAAATAAATAAGAGTAAGAGTTCCTTTTACCATTTCATTTGTATTTGGTCAAGAACTTGTCTAAAACCCTCTTTTTCACCCCTTATTTTGGTTGTCGATTGCGAGGATCACAGGCGACCAGTTGGCGAATGGTCTCCATCAAGACGATAAGCTATTCATCCTATTCCTTTTGAATGGATTGAAATTCGTTTTTAGTGGTTAAAAGATGTTTTTTAGGTGAGTTTTGGGGCCGTTAGGCATGTGTCGGGGCCACCGCAAGTGACTAGTATCAGGCCATGCAAAAATCAAGGATTTCCACAGGCACCAAATGGATCACCTGTGGAATACCCGCACTGTAACTGAATCCCAGTTGCGGTGGCTGAAAACCCAAAAATAAATGCATGCATTGGACCAAAAAGAATTCAAAAATTGATGATTAAAGTTGCTAACTATATTCTCTCATCTCCATGCAGGTGTTTGATTGTCAAAATGTTGGAGTGGAGAGAACACGAGCACGAGGATGAAGAATTCATGGCTTTGAATGATCTAGGAACCGTCAATTCCCTTCAACAGTGTGGCTTGTTAAAGTTCTTCAAGATCTAGGGCATGAGAGCCCAATTGAGACTATTAGAGTACTTGGTCCACATGTGGGACGTGAACCAACAAGTGTTTCATGTGGGTGTCCATGTTCTTTCATTAAACATTGAATATATTTACTTTTTGATGGGGCTATCCCATTATGCAACACATGTGACCCTAACAGGGGGTTGAGGTGGTGGCTTGACGATGAGAGAGTACATCCGTCGACATTGTGAACCTGATGCGGAGAGGCGCAAAGGTAAAGTGGCCATTAGAGGAGTTCAGGATCTGACTCTCAGGACCATTCTCTTTACTATTGCATAGATGGTGGGAAGTGATTTGTTGCACATGGCCCTCCAGAGTTATTTTCAATACACCATTGAATGTACAAAACTTCAGGTGTTCAATTGGTGTGATGGTGTTCTCCACAGTATGAAGACACAACTCACTAAAATGAATAATGGAGACCTAAAGAAGTTTGGGTATGGGTCCATTTTGGTGTCTTTCTTCTTAGAAAGAGTCCCTCATTTGTGGATGTTGGTGCAGTGGGGAATACTAGCCCCATGAGACCCAAGAATTAAACAGTGGCGTGACCTTATGGCGCGACATGTAGCGGGCCCGATTGTTAAGTACAATGATGCATTTTTTGACTGGTTAAGGCCCCAAATTTTGATGATTTATGATTATGCGTATGCCGTCCTGGAATTTTGGGGTGATCCTGATTTGGTTCTCCCCGAGGGATTTCAGTGGGGAGATCTGGGTAAGAAAGACATTTTGTTCTTTATAGTGTTTTTTTATGGATTTTCTAGAATATAAGATGTTTTTTGTGTTTTTGATCTAAAGACTAATCAAAAAAATTTGACCATGCTGATGTAGGGCTACACTGGCCTCCAGGCACATCTTCGATCTAGAGATGAGGAGGGGCAGGTGTAGTAGCAGGGTGGGATGTTGACGACATGAGGAAATTGAGCATAACCTAGAGGGTCTAACAACATGCATTCCTGACATCTCGATTGAGGAGATACAGAGGTGTTATCAATGCCATACTGTAGGCATGTTCGACTCACTTATTTAGTTACTTAGTAGAGTGGCACGGACAATAGTATGCTACCGTGAGAGACATCCATGATGCTATTTTGTAGAAGCCATGAGCTTCATATTTTGATATTTTGGTCCTTGGATGGAAAACATTTTATCGTTATATATATACATGTGGCTTCTACCAGCTTGCTCCGCTTCTATATACTATGTGTAATGTGTGATTGGATTTATAAATGTCTCAAATGTCCATCTAACACATAATTAGCTAGAGAATCAGTTAATGTATTTAGACATCTAGGAATGTGTTGATATTCAATATAATCAAAATAATGTTCCAAGAGGCAAATTCATAGATATACCCATAACAAAGTGGGACTTCAGATAGTATAGACATTATTTAACTGGAGCACTACTAGCTGTGAATCAAGTCATACAATGAAGTGACAAATACCAAGTGAAATAACATTGGTCAATAATTTGATGACTGCGCTATATTCTGCGATATTATTGGTTTCACAACCGAGGCAAACACCTTGTATATTGATAAGTTCATTGGTAGGTGCATAGATTGCCCAAGCACCAGAAGCTAGTTTTTGAGTACTACAACTAGCACCATCAGCGAAGCCAATATAGTGTAGTGAGGACACCGACATATGGAAACCAAGCACAACACAAGGTAAGCAGTTGGGGGTGGAAACCAAATAACGAAAAGAACACAAAAGTAGCACACAAGTGTATGGTACAGTAAAAGTACAAGCACTCATGCAGAGATAGTCTAAGCATAGTAAGCAGTTCAAGTAAATCCCATTTATGGGTTCACTCAAAGGAATGTCATCATAATATACTAACTCGTAATATCCCTTCTCTAACACTCGTTTGACGATATATGGACCATGCCACATAGCTTCGAATTTTCTGGCTCCTAGTAGATCACGATCTTGTTCATAGAGGAGAACTAGATTTCCCTAAGAGAAAACACATGGCTTGACATGCTTGTCATATATGGATTTTACACGTTTCTTGTGGGTTTCAATAACTAGGGTGGCATCACGATAGATCTCATCTAATTGCATAAGATACAATAGACGTTCTTCTTCAGTAGAGGTGTTTGGGAGAAGTTCGACGACTAGCTTCAAATATGGTATTTCAAATTCAATCGGGAGAATGAATTCAATGCCATAGACTAGTTGAAAGGGGGTAAATCCCGTAGAATACTTCACAGACATATGATAGTTACATAATGCTAAAAACAACATCGTATTCTAGGTGCTCTTATTGATTCCTATTATCCGATGAAGCATAGTGATAAGGATTTTGTTTATTGCTTCAACTTGGTTGTTAGCCTGTGGATAGTAGGGGGTTGAGTTTTCATGCCAAAGACCCAAATTGTCGGTAAGTTTAGGCATCATAAAGTTTCAAAAATGGCTACCGTGATCAGTAACGATAGCTTGCGGGATCCCAATTCGAGTAATAATATGATTAAATATGAAAAGGGCTACATTTTTCCTAGTATTGTCGAAAGTAGGCATCACCTCGACCCATTTCTTGAAATAATCCATGGCTATGATAATGTATCCATGCACCCAACTGAGTGAGGGTTACATTTCATGAAATCGATACCCCATTTTGTGAAAGGTCCGACGGAAACTACAAGGTGTAAGGGAGCGAGATGTGATCTTATTTTATTATTGTACGTTTGGCAAGCATGACATTTTTGGATGGTGGTAATACAATACTTAAATAAAGAAGGCCAAAAATACCCCTCTCGTAAGATATTTTGGGTAGTAGCATACCCATACATGTGACCACCACATGCTCCATAATGACAATCATTCAATTATTTCTCAGCCTTGTCATAGGTGAGGCATCGTTGAATAACAGAGTCAACCCCACAACGATAAAGAGTGTCACCGAGGATGATATATTGACGAGCTTGATATTGTATACGGTGACGATCAACGCTATATAGATCGGGGCAGAAAGTTTGAGTCTGGAGATATATAATGATATCTCCATACCAAAGTTCATCGGAACGAATAAGAAAAAAAGATTCATTGGGTAAATAATCTTCTGCTACATTTTTTGTCTCAGTGCAGGGAAGGTCACACATCAGTTTGGAAACACCAAATATTTCTTAGAATTAGCGTGTTCGAATTCTAAGTCAAACTCTTGGAGAATCACTATCCATTTAGAGTACTTTCCCCCTAGCAATTGGCATGTAAGAATGTGCTGCATGGGGTTGCAATAAAAAATTACAGTGTTCTTGCATAATAGGATGTAGTGACGGAAACGTTGGACAACTTGAACAGCTGCTAGGGCCAGTTTTTAAACATGTAGATATTTGGTTTCGGTGGTCATGAGTCTCTGAATCAAATAATATATGACACGTTCTTCGTGTGAATCATGTTCTTGGACTAAAACTATGGAGATGGTAGAGTCTGAAGCAGTGAGATAAACGAAGTAATCTCGACTATAATCGGGTGGGAAAAGTAATGGGGTACAGGTTAAAGTCAGTTTCAAAGCTTCAAAAGATTTGTTGGCAGTAGAATCCCATATGAACGTAGAACCTTTCTTTAGCAGTCAAGTAAATCCGAGCGTTAATTGAGCATAGTTTGGGATGAAACGACGTAAAAATTTTGCCTTCCCTTGCAAACTTTGAAGCTAGCAAAGTGAAGAAGGAGGATGGAGATTGAGGATCACCTTGACCTTCAAAGGATTGACGCTGATCCCCTGGCATGAAACGATAAAACCTAGAAGTCGGTTGGACTCCACATAGAAAACACATTTGTGTGGGTTTAAACATATACGATAGAACCAATAACGAAGGAAAATGGCTCGAAGGTGTGCCAGATGGTCACTACGATGCATATAATGCACTAGTAGGGAATCTAGATATGGCTGTATGATGTGCTTGATGTCATGAAAATCATAAGACATGGCACGTTGAAAATTTGCACCGCAATTCTTTAAATTGAAGGGTATTTTCCGATAGGAAAAGGTTCCCCAAGGACAAATAAAAGAAGTTTTGTGTTGATCCACGGGAAAGATGTTGATTTGATTATAACCAGAGAAACCATCCATTAAAGAGAAGATTTTACTCCTGGCGCAATCGTCGACGATTTGGTCAACGAAGGGGGTGGGAGAGTTGTCCTTAGGACAAGCTTGATTGATATCCCTATAATCGACACAGACATGGATCGTACCTTGTTTCTTTTTAACTGGAAAGAGATTGGATACCCAATCGGTTAAAGCCACAGGATAAATAAAGCTAGCTTTAAGAAGTTTTTCGCTTCAAGCTTAATAGTAACTGTGATCTAAAAATGAAGAAGACTTGAAATATTGAAATTATTTGCAAGTAAATTTTATGTGTTAAAAACAAATGGATCAACTTTGAAACACATTAATTAAAGGATTACTCATTCAAGATACAAATAAACAATAGCATAATCAATGAACATAAGCACATAAACACAACAATTGATAAAGGAGTTCACCCCTCTCGCTGGTCCAGCTTCCAATGGATCATTATTATTAATTTCTCGAAGTGCTCAAAAACATGTCTTACAATGCTCAAATTGACCAACAGACTACTCCAATGGCTTCAGAGCGTCCAAAAACCCCTAGCTGGGCTTTTTCGACACCTCGTTTAGCCAAAAAACGAAGAAGTTAGGCCTCTTGGAAGTCCCTCCTTCAAGCTTGTTGTCTCTGCATCTACAAAACGCACCCTTGTTTCATGAATCTGGAACACATGCAATTTAAAGCATGAAAACCCAGCATCGGGTGTAACCGCGCCAATGGTGTGAACTGTAGGATGGTTATGGGTGCGCCAGCCCCTAACTGCCTAACACTCGGGCATATGGGGTCATAATATGACCACGCGCATCAAGAAAAAGGCTAACCATGCCAACCGTATCAACTTCCCCGTGCACTTGGTTGTGGTCATATGTAGTTAGGAATATAGCCATAGGCTAAAACTTAACCATTTGAACCATATTTAAAAACCACACACACACTATATATTAGAGCTGTGGTTATATGTTAAATGACACGCGACCAATGGCTGGGGCTAAGCCCCGGCTCGGTCGCGACCCAAACCAACCCCACATTCAAATTCAAATATAATTTGCACCACATACATATTAAGCAATGCACGGTGGTGCGCTGGTTGACAACTCCTTGCCAAGTCATTCCTGTTAAATTTTTAATTAAAATAAAGTACCAAGGTAAGTGTTTCTCTTCCCTAGGCGCCTAAGGGGGAGAAAGTGCCTAATGTGGGTTCTAGTCATTTAATTTGTGAGATGCAAATTAAAAGGTGACTTTAGGATTAAAGTGAGGGTGAGTGAAGAGACAACAAATCTCATCCACCCATCTAATCTAATCTCAACCGTTAGATTAGAAAACTCCTCACCTTCCCTCATGAGGTCGACTAGGGCAAGAGGGCACACCCATTCTTGGGTAGTTCAAGAATTCTTGTTGAGAGAACAAGAGAGAGAAAGAGAGGAAGTCACTTGGTGAGAGACCAAGGAGAGGATCTTTGGTGAGATGCCAAGATCAAGAGACTCTTGGTGAGATTCCAAGAGAAGGGACCTTTGGTGAGATGCCAAGGTCAGATATTTGGTGAGATGCCAAGAGAAAGAGAGAGGTCGAGCTAAGAAAACAAACAACATTTGCTGAAGGAGAGCATGCATCCCAAGGCAAAGAGTAGCACAAATTTCGTGGCAGCAGACAACAAGGAAGAACAGGTTGTACCGTACAGATTTGTGGAGGTCCTACAACATTTAATGTGCACAGAAATCGAGGAGGACATCAACTGTAATTTCTGAGAGTATTGGCATGCATTCCAAGGCTGTCGTACAACATTTATTGGCACATAAATCGAGGTAATTGCTGTAATAAATTTCTGAGTGTATTTCCATACAGTTCGTATAGTTTGGCACGAATCTTGATGGAGCATGAATCACGGTTTACAAGGATATGTTCATGCTGGGTTTTCCGTATAGTCTTAGCATAGTTTTGGCACAAATTTTGGGACAGTCCGTACAACAATAATTGCTGGGACAGTCGTACAGTTGTACGGATTTCTCTAGGAAGAAGCCTGTGGTGAGTAACACTTTCCTTGGTATGAGGGAGTGTTAAATTTTTAATTAAAATAAAGTACCAAGGCAAGTGTTTCTCTTCCCTAGGCGCCTAAGGGGGAGAATGTGCCTAATGTGGGTTCTATTCATATAATTTGTGAGATGAAAATTAAAAGGTGACTTTATGATTAAAGTGAGGGTGAGTGAAGAGACACCAAATCTCAGCCACCCATCTAATCTAATCTCAACCATTATATTAGAAAACCCCTCACCTTCCCTAATGAGGTCGACTAGGGCAAGAGGGCACACCCATTCTTGGGTAGTTCAAGCATTCTTGTTGAGAGAACAAGAGAGAGCAAGAGAGGAAGTCACTTGATGAGAGACCAAGGAGAGGATCTTTGGTGAGATGCCAAGATCAAGAGACTCTTGGTGAGATGCCAAGAGAAGGGACCTTTGGTGAGATGCCAAGGTCAGATCTTTGGTGAGATTCCAAGAGAAAGAGAGAGGTCAAGCTGAGAAAAGAGATAGCATTTGCTGAAGGAGAGCATGCATCCCAAGGAAAAGAGTAGCATGGATTTCGTGGTAGCAGACAACAAGGAAGAACAGGTCGTATCGTATGGATTTGTGGAGGTCGTACAAAATTTAATGTGCACAAAAATTGAGGAGGACAATAGCTGCAATTTCTGAGAGTATTGGCATGCATTCCAAGGCTGTCATACAACATTTATTGGCACAAAAATTGAGGTAACTGCTGTAATAAATTTCTGAGTGTATTTTTGTACAGTCCGTATAGTTTGGCATGAATCTTGATGGTCGTACAACATGGTTTACAAGGAGCTGTTCATGTTGTGTTTTCCGTACAGTCTTAGCAGAGTTTTGGCACAAATTTTGAGACAGTCCGTACAACATTAATTGCTGGGACATTCGTACAGTTGTACGGATTTCTGGGACAGAAATTGAGAAGCATTTTCCAGGACTGTTCAAAAGGATTTTTTTGAAAGAAAGTCTAGATAAGTTTGTGTAAATTTTTGAAGATGAATATGCTATAAAAGAAATTTCTCAGAACTCATAAATAATAAAAAGCCCTCTCTCACTGGTTTTCCCCTTGTGGGTTTTTCCAGGGTCGAAGTTAGACCGAAAATCTTTATGTCTATATTTTCTGAGTTTTGCATATTGCTGATATTTTATTTCTGCATTGAAAACAATGTTCAGAATCCTCATGGTTCAATTCTGAAGTTTATTTTCTGTTAAGTTTTTTTTATATGCCGAAATAGTGCTGAAACAGTATTGAGACATATGTTGAAACAATGCTGAGACATATGCTAAAACAATGCTGATACATATGCTGAAACAGTGCTAAGACATATGTTGAAACATTGCTGTGACATATGCTGAAATAGTGCTGTAACATATGCTGAAACAGTGTTGTGACATATGATGAAACACTGTTGTGACATATGTTGAAACAATGTTGAGACATATGCTGAAACAGTGCTGAGACATATGCTGTAACAATGCTGTAACATATGTTGAAATAGTGCTAAAACTGGGTTTGGCATTTAACTTTGGCTGAAAAATCAGTGAGACTGAAACTGGGTTGGGGTCTGAAATTCTAACATGGTATCAGAGCTGAGTTGAAGAGAGGCAGAAATTTCAGCAGACAGAAAGTAGGGACAACAGTCACTTCACAGGGCAGATTTTTGAATTTGTGAGAAGTTCAGAAAGGGTCCAAAGGGAGGATAGAAGCCCAAGGGTGAAGGGAAGAAAGACATGAGCAAAGTCAAGTGCTTTGCTTGCCAGCAGCTTTAGTAGAGGTGGATGAGTTTTCCACCAAGTTTGACAAGGAATTTTCCTTGATTGTGTGTCTATCCTCGAGGACCACTACTCCCGATACTTGGTATATTGACAGTGGTGCCTCTCGCCATATGACAATAGTTCATGAGCACTTGACGGATCTTACACAGAGTGGAGATGCAGAGGTAGTGCTTGGAGATGACCGGGAGGTCAAGGTGGCTGGTTGTGGGACCGTATCATTTCGGAGGGAGTCTTTGCCTCCCATGACTTTGACAGAGGTTCTTTATGTTTAGGGCTTGAAGAAGAACTTAGTGTCAGTTTCTACTATTGAGGAGAAGGGTTATGAGGGATTGTTCCATGATGGGCATGTGCTTCTTTTCCCCAGAGGGTCTAGAATCAATTCAGCCAAAGTGATTGGTACTAGACATGAGAGGTTGTACAAGTTCTTGTTCCAGCCAGTGAGAGCATTGATTCATTCTACCAGCAGCAGCAGTGACCTATGTGAGATATGGAACAGGAGGATGGAACATTTGTACCATGGGGCTTTGAGAGTTCTGAGGGAGTTGGTGACGGGAGTTCCATATTTCAGTTTAGAGCACCATGAGTTGTGCAAGGGGTGTATCTTAGGAATGTACACCAAGACTGCTTTTCCGAGCAGTGACAGTAGAGCAGCAGGGATACTTGATCTTATACATTCAGGTGTATGTGTTCCGATGTCTTTGGCATCGTTGACTGGATCCCTATACTATGTTTTATTCATTGATGACTTCTCTTGGAAGTCCTAAATTTTCTTCATAAATACCAAAGGACAGGTCTTCAGTCGGTTCCAAGAGTTCAAAGCTCTTGTGGAGAACCAGAAAGGGAAGAAAATCAGAGTCCTGAGATCAGACAATGGGGGTGAGTATACCTCCAAGGAGTTTATGGATTTCTGTGCAGGAGAGGGCATCAGGAAGGAGTTGATTGTTCCTTACAACCCGCAACAGAATGGGGTTGCTAAGAGGAAGAACAGGTCCATTGTTGGGTCTGCGAGATCCATGCTACATGATCAGGGGCTGCCACTATTTCTATGGGTTGAGGCATGCTACATTGCAGTTTATCTGCAGAATAGGAGTCCTCACAGGGTTGTGGGGAGCATGACTCCCGAGGAGGCTTTCTCTGGGAAGAAGCCTGTGGTGAGTAACACTTTCCTCGGTATGAGGGAGTGTTAAATTTTTAATTAAAATAAAGTACCAAGGCAAGTGTTTCTCTTCCCTAGGCACCTAATTGGGAGAAAGTGCCTAATGTGGGTTCTAGTCATTTAATTTGTGAGATGAAAATTAAAAGGTGACTTTATGATTAAAGTGAGGGTGAGTGAAGAGAAACCAAATCTCAGCCACCCATCTAATCTAACTCAACCGTTAGATTAGAAAACCCCTCACCTTCCCTCATGAGGTCGACTAGGGAAAGAGGGCGCACCCATTCTTGGGTAGTTCAAGCATTCTTGTTGAGAGAACAAGAGAGAGCAAGAGTGGAAGTCACTTGGTGAGAGACCAAGGAGAGGATCTTTGGTGAGATGCCAATATCAAGAGACTCTTGGTGAGATTCCAAGAGAAGGGACCTTTGGTGAGATGCCAGGGTCAGATCTTTGGTGAGATGCCAAGAGAAAGAGAGAGGTCGATCTGAGAAAAGAGATAGCATTTGCTGAAGGAGAGAATGCATCCCAAGGTAAAGAGTGGCATGGATTTTGTGGCAGCAGACAACAAGTAAGAACAGGTCGTACCGTACGGATTTGTGGAGGTCGTACAACATTTAATGTGCACAGAAATTGAGGAGGACAACAACTGCAATTTCTAAGAGTATTGGCATGCATTCCAAGGCTGTCGCACAACATTTATTAGCACATAAATCGAGGTAATTGCTGTAATAAATTTCTGAGTGTATTTCTGTACAGTCTGTATAGTTTGGCATGAATCTTGATGGTCGTACAACACGGTTTACAAGGAGTTGTTCATGCTGGGTTTTTCGTACAGTCTTAGCAGAGTTTTGGCACAAATTTTGGGACAGTTCGTACAACATTAATTGCTGGGACAGTCGTACATTTGTATGGATTTCTGGGACTAAAATCGAGAATCATTTTTCAGGACTGTTTAAAAGGATTTTTGTGAAAGAAAGTCCAGATAAGTTTATGTAAATTTCTGAAGATGAATATGCTGTAAAAGAAATTTCTCAGAAGCTCATAAATAATAAAAATCCCTCTCTCATTGGTTTTCCCCTTGTGGGTTTTTCTAGGGTCGAAGTTAGACCGAAAATCTTTGTGTCTATATTTTCTGAGTTTTGCATACTATTGATATTTTATTTTTGCGTTGAAAACAATGTTCAGAATCCTCATGTTTCAGTTCTGAAGTTTATTTTCTGTTAAGTTTTTTTTATATGCCGAAAAAGTGCTGAAATAGTACTGAGACATATGCTGAAACAGTGTTGAAATAGTACTGAGACATATGATGAAACAATGATGAGACATATGCTGAAACAATGCTGAGACATATGCTGAAACAGTGCTGAGACATATGCTGAAATAGTGCTGAGACATATGCTGAAACAATGCTGAGACATATGTTGAAACAGTGCTGAGACATATGCTGAAACAGTGCTGTGACATCTACTGAAACAGTGTTGTAACATATGCTGAAATAGTGCTGTGACATATGCTGAAACATTGTTGTGACTTATGTTGAAACAGTGCTGTGACATATGCTGAAACAGTGCTGAGACATATGCTGAAACAGTGCTGTAACATATGTTGAAACAGTGTTGAAACTGGGGTTGGCATTTAACTTTGGCTGAAAAATCAACGAGACTGAAACTGGGTTGGGGTCTGAAATTCTAACAGTTCCCCTACTTGGAGGTCACGGGGTTGACTCCTGCCAATGAAAAACTTTTAAACCAAACAACGAGTGACACGTGGTGGCCACAGATTGGGCCACGTGTCATCATCCCATTAGACACCAAAAGGACATGTGTCAAACTCTCATATGCCAACTGTTTGCCAATCAGAATCTTCCATTTTATCACATGCCACATCAACGTATGGTCGTACGTCCCTGCCACGTCAGTCTGTACGGACTGTACGGACTGTACAATCAGTGTCCTTTTTTTTGCCTGTTGGACATTCCAAATAGATTATGATATCTCTCGCTCCCGACGTCCATTTGAGACGAAACGAGTTGCGTTGGGTTCGCAATGACGAGGCCTACGATCTCGTCTGATTTGAAGAGATTCCAAGCACTTTGAATTTTTGAGCAAAATTTTATCCCCTGATCAAGCTGCTTTACGGGGGTGGACCGGAAGAATTCTCTTCCGGATGGGTATAGTGCCCGGGTACATCTTAATTTCATGTACAACAATATAAAGGTCAATACATGACATTTCTTCATAGCTCCAAGCGAAGATGTCACAAAACTCTTGGAAAAGTGATTTATATGTGACAACCTTGTCAGTGGAGCATGAAGCTCCAATGTGAACATTTTCAACAACTCCAGGTTTAATGGATATGTCGAGGGGGATGGTGGGAGAAATATTACTTAAGTTCCCTTTATATAACACGTCGTGTGATGACTCAGTAATAGAGGAAATGACAGCAACAGTCAACGGAGTCGAGATCCATTGGTAACTCTCAATGGTGTGTTGTTTCAAGAAGAGAATGGAACAATGATGTCCATCATCCCAAGGGGTGTCTTCCATCGAAATAACCAACATAATCATCTCGTTCATGGGAAAAATAACGTGGAATGGGTTAGGAGATGAATCACTGAGAGAGAGTGTAGAAGGGGTTGTCGATTGAATGTCTTGATAGGTGGATTCAACTGGACTTAAAGGAATTTGGTTGCCGTAGCGAGGATAATCACCAGGTTCAGGTATTACCCATGGGTTGGAAGATTTGTGAGTTTTGCAAACGAAGGTGGAAATCATGTTGATCAAGGCAACCAAAGGAGGTGGAGCATTGAGAGGTGGGATTGGGAATGTACCCATCAAAGTCGAATCTTTAAGTAGGCCCACATCGACGTTCTCATACCCATGCGATGTATTTGCGATAAAAGGTACATTTCTAGTGCGGGTGTCAGAGTTGAAAAAGGCTAGCTGGTCAACAATAATGACCTTTCCCTGATGTGGAAAATGTAAAACATGGAAAAGGGTAGACACAACAGTGCACATCACATCAATCCAGCTACGACCAAGTAAGAGGTTATAATCAAGAGGTGAATCAAAGACCTCAACTTCAACATTGATAGATTTTCCTTCCAACATAATAGACAATGAAGGAAGTACAATGTAGGGCTTAAATCCAGATCCATTAAAGGCTTTAAGCATGTTATGTGACTCCATAAGAGGAGGAGAGTAGATGGCCTTCCAACAGGAAACAAACATTACACACATGGAGGCACCCTCATCAATAATAGTCCTACAGATGTTCTTATCTTATAAAACAACTTGTATTTGGAATGCTAGTTGAGGGGGCAGTCTCAGAATGTGATCTTCAAGGTAAAAAATGATCAAATTTGTATCTGTAGGATCAATTCCACCGATATCCTTTAGTAGTTCCTTCCGTTGAGAAGGGAAACTTTGAAGGACTTTGAGATCCGACATCGTAGAAGGTGCTTGCACCAGATCTTCTACAATACTGTAGTTTTGAGCAACACGTGCATGAGGGTTGAAGGAGGACTTTCGAACAACACCCTTTGGGGGAGGTAAAAGAAATGTATCGAGTCTCGGTTGTTTGAGATGAAGAGGACTGTTGGGAGGTGAAGTTGGGGGAGGTTTTTGAACCAATGAAGGTGGTATATCGTCAACCTTCACCTTTGAGGAAGAGTAATCTTTGGCTTGAGTGGTAAGTGTGACGTCATTCTTTCTAGAATCACTAGTACACATGAGTACATAAGGAGTAGTGGAGGGAGAGGGTTGGTCATGGATGACCAATTGGGCCCATTGTTGAGAAGGGAAAGGTTGAGACAAAATGGCAGGTGTGGGAGGTTTTGCAGTCCCTTGGAGGAACTTAGTAACCTCGGCCTGTCTTGGACAATCTTTCATATAGTGATTGTCACCAGGGATAAGGCAAGGGTATCGAGGTTTGCGCTTATCCTTATCATCAGCAGGTTGGGTTTTGGCTTTCTCAGACTGTGGGTTATTTTTATCCTCCTTATTCTTACCCTTCCCTTTTTTAGATTTATTCTTTCCAGCAGGGGTAGATTGAACAGAGTTAACCTCAGAGGTTTTTCTAGTGGTAGGGGTAGGAGACATAGCATTTTGAACATTAGAAGCATTAGAATTGGGGTTGGTGGGAGATGCTTGCATATTTTGAGGTTGAGCATGGAAAATGCCAATCACACCATCAACCACATGAGAAGCAACAGGGGTAGTTGAGGTATTGGTAGTATAAGGGCAAGGTGAATCAGGGAGTAAGTCGTAAAGAGTACCTATTTGTGAATAAACGACGTCGAGGTACTGAGCACGACTGATATCCTATTCTTCGGTGACAACTCCACCCATGGAAATATCACGAGAAATTTCATTCATAAATTATTTTGTGAACCACTCTGACAATAACTGATCGGGAAGATCGAGTTTGATCAAACGTCGTCTTCATATCCACTCATGAATGTGATCAGAGATGTTAGTAGCCTTATTTTTCTTGAAGGAAATCAGGATCTCGGTTCCTGTTTCATAATGGATCGATAATTGGTAGTGTGTAAGGAAATCCATGGCTAGGGTATTAAAGTTAGTGAAGAAACCTCGTGGTAGTTCTATATACCACTTTGCAGCCGAACCCGTGAGAGTTCGTTGGAAGAATCATAACTAAATGGAATCATCCATCAAAGAGTTGGATGAACACCAAAGGTGGAAATTCATGACATGGTTGTTCGGATCCTCTCTCGGTTTACCGTCAAATTTTGGGATGTCGGACGGTAATTTGGTCGGTATAACGGGTCAGTGGGGAGAATGTAGGATAGGATCATTGAAGATTCTTGACTGATCAGGGAGGTCCAAAGTGGCTAAAAGGGTAATTTTCTATTCACTGGAGGATACTGGTGACTTTGGGGAGGGAGTCCCGTAAGTATACCAGTAGGACGATAAGTAGTTTTCATGTGAGGCGAAGGTCCGAACAGATTCACACGTGTGTGTGGAGGCATGTATCCCATAGGGTTGTACTGATTGGGGATGTTCCCTTGGGGAGGGACACTAGGTTGAACGTTTGAACCCTAAATGGGATTGGAAGTGTTAACTCCCAAAGTCAAACCGTCTTCTCGGTTGAACTTTGTAGAGGATTTCCTAAGCTAGTGGTCACATGCATGCCCAACTAGTTTTCTATTTTCATATTTCAATAAATT
>JZKD02S1749637.1:22319-48851 GCA_000966675.3 Picea glauca | reverse complement strand
GAGATTAAACACAAATCAAATAACATAGATAAGACTCATGTATTTGGGACGGGAAAAGTATCTTTTTCATTAATCTCAATATGAATCAACTTACAATGATTACCGAGACCGACCACTGTTCCTCGATCCTGATCCTGAGCTCCTCCCCTTCTTTGTCCTCCAACTACTTTGCTTGAATTCTCCTAAAGCTTGAGGAAAGGCTAAAGGGTTGGGACAATAATGGACTTGGCAATTTTGGCAGAGTTTCTTTGCTATGATTTTTCCTCCTGAATAGTACCCCTACCCCTCCTTTTATAGGCTAGAAGGAGCTAGGGTTTTTGGCGAACTCTCAGCCATGCATGGCTGGGAGTTCCAGTTAACTGACAAAAAGCTCTTCGTCCCGACGGAATCTTTCCTGATTTTTTTCTTTGTTAGGTAAACACGGGTTGTAGTGGGCTAGCCCGCGGTCACCCGCATGTAGTAGAAGGCCAGCAAGCGGTCCAACGCGCCCAGTGAGAGGTTAGGGAGAGGGTTGCTTGATTTAAGTGGTTTTTTGAGGTTTTATTCAGCATGGCTTTGGCTAGGAAGAGGCATGAGTTGGCCTGATTCCAGGTAAGCCTGTGTGGTGCATTTTAGGGTTATAACAGACAAGTAATTCTTTCTATCATTATTAATAATAAATACATGGTTGGCTGCTAGATGGACAAGGACTAGAGTTATAGGGGGCTATGATTCCACAAGAGAGGGGGCTTGAGGGCCTAAGTGTTTATTCTTATGTTAATTACCCTTTTTTTCTAAGGGAGGAGATCGGTTACGTGAGATTCTTGGGGAAGTCCAGGAGGTTCTTGAATCCCCACAAAGTTACTTAAACCTGCCTCTGGTCTAATGGGGGGGTTCAACTGATGGATTTTTCGCTGATTTCCTATACCTTCAATCATTTTCCCTCGCGCACTTTCATGCACCCACTTACCCATTCATTGATCCATCCTCATCCACATCTTGGCTTGGGAAAGGGGAACCAAAATTCTGAAGAATTGGCCACGGTATGGTGGGATGTAGTGGTCACTGGTGTCATCCAACAGTGACTTTAGGCCTACATGTCTGAGATGCATTGACCTATGTCCAACATTGCTCATAGTTGTGAGTCTTGAGAATTCCAGCATTTACATTCTAGACCATTTTCCTTGGAGCCCGAACAAGGAGAAGGACTTCCTGAGGGACTGCGTGGCAAAGAAGGGTGGAGGTCTGTACTCTTGGGTGGTGCAAGATGGGTAGAAGAGAGCTGGGTACTTGGACAGCTGTGAGAACTGGGAAGCTTGTGAGATCTTGGTTGATGACTGGTTTGGGAAGCTAAGTAACACACTGGAACCATCCTTGTGGATTCATAGCCTTGGCTCAGGGGTGACACTATTGTTGATATTTAGAACAACAATGTCTATGGTTGGGTGGAACGTCCTTGGTCTGTAGCCAGTTGGTGTCATCTTTCATAAAGATAAGTGCTCTTTGTTATGGTATCATTTGCATGTATATGAATGTATTTCCTCTTTATATTTAATTATAATTTAATTGAATATTTAGATTATGCATGCTTGTTAACTATGAATATGCATGTCATTAAAGTATTTTCTTTTATGCATCCTTAAATATTAAAAAGGTATCGGTAAGAGAAAGAAGTCCAAGGGAGGACTTGAAGGTAGCATACCCTGACCTGTGGGTGGTTGGGTAAGTTACATGTAGATCTTACTTATGTAGAATGTCCCATGCAACCACTAGTCTCTCTAGGGAGAATACTCAAATCTCCATAACCAGTTCTCATGCATACATCAAAATCCAACTATTCATAGAAATAAGACATACTTTTTGAGTCAATGGATAGATCTGATGTATCTGAGCACTATAGACCTTCCAGGGAGCTTGATATAAAGAATTTAGAACCTTTGCATCTTCATCTTCTCAAGTTTCATGCTTTACCAACATGTAGGCACCCTATACATTGCCAGCCCACGTACGCCTTAGTATGTATGCACACTATACACATTCAGCTCGCATACGCCTCAAAAAATAGGGTTTTTTAGTATTCGTTGTAATTCTGAGAATTTTGCCATCAACCCTTCATACTACCTCGGACTTTCACAACTTCATATGTATCAATGAGTACTTGCAATAAGCCTCACACTACAAAAGATATTCAATGTGTTAAAGTGTACTTAAATGAGAGAACTTTGCCTCTTATTTATACTTTCATGTAGCATTATAATTTCCTGATTTTAGGGAGTTCTCCATTTACTTTATTACTTAAATAATTTCTTTTGCAAACACTTTGACTTTTAGGGGCTTCTATATAACTCATTAGGGTTCTCCAACTTCATATGGACATAACTCTCTAACCATGAGTTATGTGTCGTTCCACATACCACCGGAAATGACATGACAAGCAATATCCATCTAGGATAGTTTCACTGACAAATTCATTGACCTTCATCTCATTATTCCACAATTAAGCATGAGTTCTATAAGCATACTTCTAGGATAACTCAATCCACAAAGAATCTTCTCGTGATGGATTTCACCATAAGGGGACCACTTTGGATTTCATCAATTTGTACTTATTATCAACTATGACAAGACAATAATGAGGCATCTTTACATCAAACAGACTTGGGTCCATTACCCAAACCTTTGTGCTACCGGACTTTCTTCAAGGGTTGACATAAATGACAACCAACCTTAATCAACAATCTCCCCCTTTGGCATTGATGACAACACTCTGATGCAATACTGAAATCATATCACTCATGCTCCCCTTGAAACCATGCATCTATCCTTTGCATCTCTGTGACCATTTCTCCCCCTGGAATCATGCCTCTGTCCTCTGCATCTGATAAATCTCTTTCCCTTTGTCATCAATGGCAAAGGTGTCTTTCCATACGGGGTTTCTCCCCCTAACTGTCCTCTTTATGGGTCTTCCTCTTGTACATCTAAGACATATAAGATAAACATAAAAAAACATTCATTTTGGAGTAGAAATAACTTTGAGTCTTTGGTGAAGATACTCAAAGGCTTCCAGTGGAAGTGTTTTTGTAACGATGTCTGCCACTTGTTGTTTTTTGCCAACATACTCAACTTTGATGTTCTTTTATGCAACCTGTTCCCATAGAAAGTGATACTTGATTGGAATGTGATTCTTCTTGGAGTGGATCACTGGGTTCTTTGAGATACTATTGGCACTTGTATTATCACAATAGATTGGAATGGGCTCATCATACTCAATCTATATATCTGTAAGATTTTGTTTCATCCAAAGAACCTGTGTACAACATGTTGCTGCTGCAATATACTCTGCCTCGACTATAGATAAAGATATCGATGATTTTTTCTTTCTTAGCCATGATAATAAACACTCACCCAAGTAGAACGTTGCTCCACTGGTTCTTCATTAGTCATGAATACAACCTGCCCAATCTGCATCTATGTAGGCAATACGTGATATATCATTTCCTTTTGGATACCATAATCCAAACTCTTATGTTCCTTTGAGATATCTGAAAATTCTCTTTACTTCTAATACATGTGATTCCTTTGGTGATTCTTGAAATTGTGCCACCTATCCAACTTCCTTCATTACATCTAGTCTAGATGTTGTCACATATAGTAGGTTACCAATCATTGACCTATATTGCCTATGATCTATAGAATTTGAATCATCATCTTTGCTTAAATTGCAACTGGTTTGCATGGGAGTGATAACTATTTTGCAATATTCCATTCTGAACCTCTTTATCTTTTCTCTGATATACTTGGTTTGAGAAATAAAAATTCCTTCGTTTCTTTGACATATCCGAATTCCCAAAAATAAGGATAGTTCTCCAAGTAATGACATTTTAAATTCATTTTTCATATCCTTTGCAAATTTATGGATTAACCTGTCATCATCACTACCAAAAACAATATCATCAACATAAGCTTCAATTAATAAAATACTATCTTGACTTACGTTGATGTAGAGGTTTCTTTCTGCACTTCCATTTTTGAACCATGCATGTTGTAGATATTTATCCAGTTTAGAGTACCATGCTCTAGGATCCTATTTTAGACCATACAAGGACTTATTTAATTTATGCACATAATCTACGTTATCTGACAACTGAAATCCTTATGGTTGTTCAATGTAGAATTTTTCTTCAAGATCCCCATTAAGAAAAGTTGATTTTACGTCCATCTAATACACTTTAATATTTTTGGAGCATGCATAAGATAAAATTAATTGGATTTCTTCCATTCTAGAAACTACGGAAAATGTCTCTTCAAAGTCGATTTCTTCAACCTGTGCATATCCTTTACATACCAATCTAGCTTTGTTCCTTGTACCCTATCCATCTTCATTCAATTTATTCCTGTATACCCACTTTGTGCTGATGCCATTCTTATCCTTTGGTCTTGGAACCAATTCCCAAGTGTCATTTTTCTCTATTTGATCCAATTCTTAATCCATGGCCTTATTCCAAAATTCATCCTTTCTGGCCTCTTCAAAACAGGTTGGTTCAATCGTAGATGTGAGTGCTAAGTGCATTTTTTATGGTGAACACATTCTTCTTCTAGTTTCAACTCCTAAATCTTTGTTTCTGATAATATGACCTGAAGGATGATTATTTTGTACTCGTTTTCTTGGTGTCTTTGGAGTCACTTACTGAACTTGACCTTCTGATTCTGTCGGATCCTCTTCATATTCCCCTTCTTTGTCATCTTATATTTCTTCTTTGTAAAGATTTTCCATTGATTCATTTTCTTCTTCCTTTAATTCTTGTCTACCCGTTTCATCAATTGTTGCATTGATGATTTCCACAACTTTGTTCAATCTCAGGTTGTAACACTTTTATGATTTCTTTGTAGTTGAGTAACCAACAAGTAGTCATTTTTCCACACGAGAGTCAAACTTTCCCATTCTTCCATCTTCTCTTTTGATGTAGCATTTTCTTCCAAAAACTCTGAAGTTCTTTACATTTGCTGGTCTTCCTTTCCATAGTTTGTAGGGAGTTTTGTCAGTGTTGTTTCTGAGCATTACTCTGTTTTGAATGTGAAATTTTATATGCATTGCCTCTGTCCAAAACATATCTGTAAATTTGGAATCCATTAGCATTGTTCTATCCATTTCTTATATTGTCCTATTCTTTCTTTCAACAACTCCATTCTGTTGAGGTGTCCTAGCAATGAAGAATTGTCTTTTTATTCCATGATTGCTGCAGTAGTCCATAAATTCCTTTGAAGTGAACTCTCCTCTATTATCATATATCAAGCATTTTATTTTTGAATACATTTCATTTTCAACCATTTCCTTGTAGATCTTGAGGTTTTCAAAAGCTTCTGACTTATTCTTGAGAAAGAAAACTGCATTCATTCTTGTATAATCATCCACTAATAACATAAAGTATTTCCTACCTTTTAAACCATTTGTTGTATTTGGTCCAACTAGATCAATACACACAATTTCCAGTGGTCTTGTCATTGAATATTCCTTTGATTTGAACCTAGTCTTTGTTTTCTTTCCCTGTTGACAATGCTTGCATAAAGTGTTGGTTGGTTTCGTGATCTGGGGAATCTCTCTGATTGCTTCTCTTTTGCTGACTTTCACAAGGTTATCAAAATGTATGTGACCCATTCTTTTGTTCCATAGCCAACTTTCATCTTCCTTTCCTAGACAACACTTTTCATTTCCAATTTCACGTAACACACATATGTTGCTTGAAGTTCTCATAGTTGTAGCAATAAATTTTCCTGAACCTTCTTTTCTTATCTCACATTTTTGTGAATCGAAAGTAACTTTATGACCTTGTTCACACATTTGAATCACACTTAGAAGATTATGTTTCATAACTTCTACTAGTAGAACATTTTCTGCCTTTGTATTCTTGTTCCCAATTCTGACTATGCCTTTTCCAATTATTTTAGTTGAATCGTCATTTCTGAAGGAGACTGGTCCATATCTTTCCTTTCTTAATGTAAGAAATCTGTCTCTATCACCTGTCATGTGTTTTGAACAATCATTGTCAACATACCAACACATTTCTTCTTCTTATATTGTAGAGCAAGTGTGCATTCTTTATTGCTGTACTAATTTTTCTTTCTTATCCATGTCCTTTTATGAGGGTCCTGTCTATGATTGTTGTTGTTCTATTGTGTTTCTCTAGTAGGGATTTCTATTCTGCAAGATTTGACCATGTGTCCAAAGTTGTTACACTTGTATCATTCCACTTCAGTGCTCAATGATTCAAACCTTTTGTAACCTCACTGTGTTTCACTAGGCCTTCTTGGATAACCTTTTTGTGTATTACTTTCAAAGTTGTTTATGTTCCTGTTGTTAGCTCTGCAATTCATAGCTTTATGTCCAAAATTATTACATGCATAAAATAAACCAAAAAAGATAGTTTGATACCTGGGAGTTGAAGATATTCTAAAAGGAGGTGCTCTTATGAATCCTTCTTCTTCCCGAGACTTATCTGTTTTTGTCAATCGTTGATTCTGAAGTCTGAATCTTCTCAGTGGAGGAGTGTCCCTGTAATTTTCTCTGTAGACTTTCCTATCCCCTTTGATTGTTTCTTCATAGATTTGTGGATATGTTTCTTGTTCTATTGTTTTGGATATTGATCCATTTTCTGTCTAATTGTATCCAAGTCCGGACTTGTCATGATTAGGCCTTTGACTGCTGATAATGTCATTCAAAACTTTTGAGTTGTTCTGCATATTTTTATTTTGAATATTGTTGGCCCTTGGCTATGGAAGGAAAAGGAGAACAAGGAATAAAAGGTAAAAATCGAACTTCACGAGAGACACAGTGATTATCACTGGGTCGAAGTGAGCAAAAGAGAAGAAAAGATGGAGCGAAGTGCGGAAAATCAAGTCGTTGGATGAGGAGATCGAGGATGATAGATGAACAAGAAATATGGACCTAGAATGACTCAGGAAGTGGAAAAATCCACCATTGGATGCTTTGGAGCACCGCACGAGAAGGAAGGAAAGACAGGCTGGTGAATTCCAGAAAAAGAGGATCAAGTTGACCTAAGGTTTTAGACACCTAGGGTTTTTGTAATTAGGGTTTTGACACCTAGGTTTCGGACTAAGGCTGTCAGTAAGGAACTATAATGTATAAATAGAGGTCGAGAGGACCTAGGTCGGGTTGGTACTAGAGGAGGGTATGCTATTATTATTATATTTAGCTCTATTACTGTGGTGAGAGGTCATTGTATTAAGAGAGAGAACGATTGAAGCCTTCTGATATTGTAAGATCTCCAACTGGGTGCGAAGATCAGATCCTATAGCTGGGTGCACAGGAGAGGGGAGAGAAAGATAGAAGGAGAGAGAGGATCTTCTAGCCAAGAGAACAGATCAGAACTGTAAGCTTTACCTTAATATTCCATAAGCACAGTTATGTGGACGTAGCCCTAGAGAGGGGGTGAACCACATATAGTTTGTGTTGTGTGAATGATTAATGTTTTGATATCTATTATTTTTATATTGTTATTTGCATTACTGTGTTAGATCAAGATCTATAGCTGCGTAGAGTAGATTTTTATAGTAAATAATATATGAATACTGTGATTGTTGTTATACGAGATCCCCTTGATATTCCCTTGGTTGTAGACATCTCTGTCCTGAAACCTCTGCATCGGTACTTCAGGTGAGACTGCATCTGCTTCACAGGTGTTGCCAAAAGGGCCAGTAGCTAGGGCTTGTTGGTCTGATCTTGAGTGTTGAACCCTGGGTCTGCCCCTGTGCCAACAAATGGTTCTGTTGCTGGGACTAGAATCATTTTAAAGGAATGTCAAGGTGGTTCCCATCGAAGACAGAGATTCAGAAGTGGATAGAGGATCAAGAGAAGGACTTCGTTGAAGCCCAGAATAAGAACCCTAAACTGAGTACTGAAGATTGGCTACAAAGATATATCTTCACTGATGTTAATGAGATCTTCTTTGGAGGAATCCATCAGGAGCTACACTGGTGGTTGGCTAGGTTAGCTGACACACAGTTTCAGATCAGATCTAGACCTCTTGTGGTTTGGACACCGATGTTGATCTAGAGGGTCAAGAGAACTGACAACATAGTATCTAGATAAGTAGATCATTGGTTTGATCGTACCATTGGAGGGTATATCACCGAGTTTGTTGTTGACATAACAAAATTGTATAGACAAGCCGAGAGATACTTTTTCAAAGGACCCAGAGGAAAGTTTTTTCACTTTTTGAAGCTAAGAGTCAATATGCTCTTGCATGAAAATCACATCTTGAAGATACAATAGATTGGTCGAACCAGAAAAGGCTAATGTTCGAGATCTCGAACAGTGACAGTGACACAAAAGTAGGACATACACACAGTGGAAAAGTATTCCGAGGGGTTCACCTTGAGAGCTTGTTTAAGAAAAACTACGGAGAAGAGGGTTCCTACAATGGAGAAGAGGTAGATCTGACCGACGAAGAGCATCCAGAGCTCACTAGAACAAAAGAAGGGGAAGCTTAAGAACTGTTCCAAAGCAAGCCAGAAAAATCAGGAACTGCGTGGACTACTGAAGTAAGTAATGTTAATCCTCTTGTTGTCCCAACAGTACTTAGTAGTCAAAATAGTCAGAACCCCTAGAATCTTCAGAATACTGTTACTAGTAGCTCAACATCTACTCAGACAAGAAGCCTAGTCATATCTATGGCAGATGAAATGAGACTCCCTATCTTTAGAGGAGATGGATCTGAAGATCCATATCAACATTGGTTTCTGTGTGAAGCCGTATGGGACATTAAAAGTATCACCGATGAAGCCATGAAGAGAAACCAGTTCATCACTACGCTAAGGGATCACACACTGAGCTGGTACATGAAACTGGTCCAAGGAATGGCATAGCCTAAGCCCTTGACTGAGGTCAAGAATGCATTGATTGCAGAGTTTAAGAAAACTAAGTTGGAGTCACAATGTATTACAGAACTAAAATAAATTAAATAAAGGGTAGCAGAACCTGTTTGGGAGTTCCACCAAAGATTCAAGACCCTGACAAGCCGGTTAACTTTTCAAATCCCCGATGAACAGAACAAAGAATGGTTCATCGCTGCATTGTTACCACACATAAGAGTCCCTCTGATGTAGAAGAAGATTTCATCCTAGGCATAAGTTTTGGAGATCACCATGAAGCTTGAATCAACACCGATGGGATAATCTAGCTCAGGCATTAGCTATATCATGAGCCAACTAACTAGTTTGTCTTTACAGGTTGAGGATATGAAGAAGGATAGGGGAAAAGACAAAAGGGAAGACATCTAGTGTGTAAGATGCAGATTTGAAGGCCATGATAAGGATCACTGTCCCTTATTTCATGAGTACTTGGCCTTAGGGGCATCGAGCCCCTTGAAACAAGTTAACCTACCCTAATGTGATGTATGCAGAAATAAGCATCGCCCAGGTGAGTGCTACTACATTCAGAAGTATGTTCAGATGCCCACAAACTTATATTGTACATTCTGGAAATTTGTGGGGCATGATGATCGATATTGTAGAGCTTATGATCTCATGCATGAAAGGTCGAGAGACATATACAAGATTTAAGGCGAAGTACAACAAGAAGGAAACACTCCACAGTACAACTCTCCGAGGAGAGGAAACTTCAATTCTCGCTATGGGTACAGAGGAAGAGGAGGAGGAGGAGGTATAGGCCGAGGCCAAGGACAAATAATCTGTTACAACTACATGAAACCAGGACATTTGGAAAGGGATTTTCAGAATCCTTGTACAACCTGTAGTTACTGTAACTCATTCCAACATGTTATAGAGCAATTCCCTGTGCCAATGACTAAACTTCAGGAGAGATGAGGACCTCAGCAGAACCCACAAGTACAACTAATATATGTTGAACCTCGCAAAGCAGACCCTAGAGTCATTGTTATCACTCGAGGAGGCACTGCTACAGGAGAAGACAAAGCAGCCCAAGGAAGGATTGAAACCGACCACGGAGTCAGGAAAGCTATAGAAAATACCCCAATGTTTGATGCTCAGAAAGAAAGATAGATATTTGAGGAGGCAAGAAAAGATTTCAGAAGAGGCCAAGGATCTTCATCAAAGAAACAACTAGGGATCAAAGAATGTGGCATGCCTCGGGCGTTTGATGCATCTACATCACCAACAGAAGGGAAAGAGGTAAGAAAACTCATGGAAATTTTATAAACTTTTGTTAAGTTGATTCAAGATAAAGGTGTTGTACAAGAATTACAAGATTTAATCAAGCAGTATGAGCTAGGAAAGATAGACCCCTTACTAAATAGGGCATTGCACCAAATTGGAAAAAGTAGAAGGACAAAGAAAGAATTACACTTGAATGCTCAGATAGGAGAGTATGAGATAGACTATGTGGTCCTCGACTTAGGGTCGGAGGTCAACGTCATGAACAAGAAGACTTGGGCACTGATGGGAAAACCCAATATGATATATTCCCCTATCAGGCTTCGCATAGCTAATCAGCAAGCCGTAAACCCATTTTGATGATTAGAGCATGTCCTAGTGGACATCGATGGAGTAAGAACCTTTGCAGATTTTGAGGTAATTGAAATTGTCGATGATAGCTAGCCTTACCCCACATTATTAAGAATTGATTGGGCCTTTGACAATTCTACTATTGTTGATCTAAATAAAAGATGCATGACATTTGAGAAATATGGCCTTAGGGTCATTGCACCTTTAGATCCAGATGAGGGTCCCTGATATATAGAGCCTATCAGAGAAGAAGACCATGAATTTGAATTGGAAAACATCTACAAATTAACAACCAAACAACATGATTATATCAACCCTACAACTGACGAAAATGTGAGCTAGTGAAGTGGCATCACATGTTCATTCAACTCAGAAGAAGCACTGGAGAACTGGCAGAACCAGATGTACGAAGTATCTATAAGAAGATGTGCTAGGGTAACCAGAGAAGTTCACTGGATTGGCACAACAATGAGTAATATACCCACATTTGATGGAATGAACCCTTTAGAGAACTTCTTATCAGAATTTGAGACAAATTTACCAACACAATAGAGGTTTTTGGCAATGGATGAGGCTATGAAGGCCACGCCAGCAAGATGGTGGGGAACACACAAGGGAAACATCACATACTGGACACAATGTTGAACTTTGATGACAACGTGGTTTTCATCACAAGTAGGAAGCTGCGAAGTAAGATACACAGGTTGAAGCTACCCAAAGGACCACATACGCAGCTGGGAAGAGGCCTGGAGTGACGTTCTTTGAGAAAAATGGGTACACAGATTCAGAAATATGCTGGATACCACCCCGATCAACTGGTACCTTCAAGCAGAACTACACCTCATCACTTTAGAATGGGAAGGTATGATCCATAATTTTATAATCACCTTTTTATTTGAAAGTGAATTTCCTTCAATAGATCAAGCATTACAGATGATGAGACAGAAAGTATTTAAAGAGGAATCTGGCCTCCCTTTAGAGAAAGAAGAGGATGAATGTACTATGCCCCTCCAGAAACTGCAGATTTTCTACAACATTAATGTTGATAAAGATGATGGCCCAAGGAAGGTGAATATTGTAGAAATAGAAGGCCAGAGAGATGTGGAAGGACCAGGAGTTGAACTTCCATTCATTGGAAAAGAAATAAATATAAAGAAAGTAAATATTGGGATAGAGGAGACACCAAATCTTGCCAATGTCGAAGATTACTGGGACACTGCTACCATTGACAAAATCACAGAATTATTGCACAAGTATCAGGACTTTTTCTCGACCAAGTTCATCGATATGAAAGGTATCAAAGGACTTATGGGAGAGATGAGAATACCTTTGAAACCATATGCAAATCTAGTCAAGCAAAGACCCTACAGACTGAACCCGAAATACAAGGAAAAAGTAAAGATTGAGCTCGACAGAATGCTTGAAGCAAGGATTATTGAACTTGTTGAGGAGTCAGAATGGATTATCCCCATGGTAGTGCATGATAAGAATATAGGTGAGATCAGGCTTTGCATAGATCTCAAGAAGATGAATAATGATTGTCTACATGATCCTTTCCCTAGACCACTCACATACGAAGTGTTGGATAACGTGGGAGGCCAAGAAGTATACTCTTTTACTATGGATATTAGGATATCATCAGATCCGCATTGCCAAGGAGGACCGCCATAAGACTATAGAGTGGAGATCCTACCAATATACAGTAATGCCATTTGGATTGAAGAATGCCCCAACCATCTTTTCCAGGGTGGTGGTTGAATCATTCAAAGAATTTTTGCATAAATTTTTAGAAGCATACTTTGATGACTGGACTGTTTTTAGTTTGTTGAAAAATCATATTGAATGTCTAAGGCTAATGCTGAATAAATGTAGGCAGTGTCAAATTGCTTTAAATTTGAAGAAGTGCATCTTCTTCTCACTATTTGGAGTATTATTAGGATATATTGTATGCAAGCAAGGATTGTTGGTGGATCCATCCAAGATTGCAATTATAGTTGGTTTGCCACCACCTACTTCGGTCAAACAACTGCACATTGTGCTAGGAAATACTGGCTATTAGAGGAAATTTATCAAAGGATATGCTCAGATTACTGCACCAATGGAGAAATTATTAAAGAAATACTGTCAGTTCGGTTGGACAGAAGAATGCCAGCTGAGCTTCGACACACTGACACAAAACATGGTAACTGCACCTATTCTAGTCTTTCCGGACTGGAGCAAGGAATTTCATGTGCATGTTGATGTGTCCTCCATTGAATTAGGAGCAGTACTGGCACAACCTAGAGAAGGGAACATTGATCATCCATTAGCATTTTCCAACAAGAAGTTGTCCACAACTGAAGTTAATTACACCACTACAGAAAGAGAGGGACTAGCCATGGTGTATGCATTGCAGAAATTCTGCCAATACTTATTAGGAGGACACTTTAAAATGTTTACTGATCACTCCATGCTGAAGTACCTAGTCAACAATCTAGTGTTGGGGGCGCGAATCTGCAGATGGCTTATGCTATTTCAGTAGTATGATTTTGAGATCATAGTTTTTCCAGGAAAAATGTACAAAGGCCTAGACCACTTGTCAAGGTTGGAACATGGTGAAGAACCTACCAATATGGAGGATACATTACCAGATGCACAACTTCTCACCATTAGAAATATTGATGACCACTTCACAGACATAGTCCATTTCCTGTCAACAAGAATGGCTCTGAGTGAGTATACAATCTCCCAGAAAAAATAGCTAGTGGTGTGCACTGCATATTTTTCACCGATAGCTGGTCAACTATATAAAATAGGACCTGATGATATACTAAGAATATGCGTTGTGGAAACAGAGAACCCGATGATCTTCGCAGAAGCTCATGAAGGCACCGCAGGCAGACATTACCCAGGGAAAGCAACTGCACATAAGGTTTTGCGAGTTGGCCTTTGGTGGCCTACATTACACAGAGATGATAAAGAATATACTAGAGCATGTGACATATGCTAGTGAGTTGGAAAGCCATCCCGACGAGATGAGATTCCATTAGCACCGTAGATGACCCTGTAGGCATTTGACAAATGGGCCATTGATTTCGTGGGACCTATAAACACACCAGGAAAGTGCACAAGAGCAAGGTATATTATCCTACGACATAATACCTGACTAGATGGGCTGAAGAAAGAGCAGTCAAGGACTGTAGTGCAGCTACAATTGCGTGTTTTATATTTGATGACATAATAACCAGGCTTGGATGCCCTAAGGTCCTTATGAGTGATCAAGGTACACACTTCATCAATAAGATAGTTGAATCCCTGACTAAAGAATTTGCATTCCACCATCAGAAGACTACACCTTATCATCCACAAAAAAATGAAATGGTTGAAGCCTTCAACAAGATCGTGGAGACAACATTGACAAAGATTTGTATCATGAACATGGATGATTGGGATTTAAGAGTAGCGATAGTACTCTGGGCTTACATAACCACTTGCAATAAATTGACAACACACACCCCTTTCAAGTTGGTGTATGGTCTTGAAGTTACTATCCTGATGGAGTACTTGGTATCGAGCTTAAGAATTACTGCAATTACGTGCATCGCTGATACTAGCGTTTTTCATGAGAGGATGTCACAGTTAGTCAAACTAGAAGAAGACAGATTCATTACAGGCTTCCATCAACAAGTTCAGAAGGAACAAGAAAAGGCCTACCATGACATGCATATCAAGAAAAAGATATTTAGACAATGTGATTTAGTACTGGTATATGACAGTAAGTTTATTAAACACCCTGGGAACTTCAGAACACATTGGCTTGGACCATATGAGATCGCCTATGTCAGAGAAGGAGGAGTTGTTTAACTAAAGACATTGAATGGAGAATGGAAAGAAGGATTGGTGAATGGGAGTCGGCTGAAGTTGTACTATGACAGCCAGTTGCCTCACAACTCCAAGTAAAGGCATGAGGAAAAGGGATTAGGTACCAGGTGCAGTTGAAACTGGGTACAAAACAAAAAAATGACAGTCTACACAAGGACCGGAAGGAGGCATAAAGAAGAAAGAAAAGGCTGCACTGCATAGTCTAAAGTCGAAGTCAAACAAAAGGAGCAGATCTGAAGTGCCTCGAGACGAGTCATAGGTGAATGTTGGGGGCTTGTTGGCCCATGGCTATGGAAGGAAAAGGAGAACAAGGAAGAAAAGGTAAAAAGAGAACTTCGTGGGAGACACAGTGACTGTCACTGGGTCGAAGTGAGAAAAAGAGAAGAAAAGATGGAGCGAAGTGCAGAAAAGCAAGCCGTTGGATGAGGAGATCGAGGATGACAGATCAACAAGGACGATGGACCTAGAAAAACTCAGGAAGTGGAAAAATCCACCATTGGATTCTTTGGAGCACCGCACGAGAAGGAAGGAAAGACAGGCTGGCGAAGTCTAGAAAAAGAGGATCAAGTTGACCTAGGGTTTTAGACACCTTGTTTTCGACCTAAGGCTGTCGGTAAGGAACTATAATATATAAATAGAGGTCGAGAGGACCTAGGTCCAGTCGGTACTAGAGGGTATGCTATTGTTATTAGATTTATCTCTATTACTGTGGTGAGAGGTCATTGTATTAAGAGAGAGAAGCGTTGAAGCCTTATGATATTGTAAGATCTTTAGCTGGGTGCGAAGATCAGATCCTGCAGTTGGGTGCGTAGGAGGGGGGAGAGAAAGACAGAAGGAGAGAGAGGATCTATTGGCCAAGAGCGCAGATTAGAACTGTAAGCTTTACCTTAATATACCATAAGCACAGTTATGTGGATGTGGCCCTAGAGAGGTGGTGAACCACATATATTTTGTGTTGTGTGAATGATTAATGCTTTGATATATGTCATTATTATACTATTATTTTCATTACCATGTTAGATCAATATCTATAGCTGCGCAGAGTAGATTTTTATGGTAAATAATATATGAATACTGTGATTGTTGTTATACGAGATCCCCTTGATATTCCCCTAGTTGTAGACATCTCTTTCTTGCAACCCCCGCATCATTGCTTCGTGTGAGACTGCATTTTCTTCATATATGTTGCCAAAAGGGTTAGTAGCTAGGGCTTATTGATACGATCTTGAGTGTTGAACCCTGGTTCTACCCCTGTGCCAACAAATATCCTTTCTTAATGTGACAATCTTTTCTTCCAAATTTTCAATGATCTTGTCTCTTCCTTCTAACTGTTCTTTGAGTGCTTCTTCAATTATTTTATCTTCTTCAATTTGAACCCTCAAATTTGTGATCATTTGTTCTAATTCCTGAATGTCTTCTTTCTTGTCTAGTTCTCCCTATAGCTTCTTGTTTTTCCTCTTTTCTCTTATGATAACTTCTATGGCACTCATCAATTCCTCTCGGTAGTCAACTTCCACCTCTTCAATTTCTTCTTCAACTTATTTATACTCTTCTTCGGCTTCTTCATATTCTCCTTCAGAGTCTTCTTTATTAGAGTCTTCTACTACCATGAAATGTCTTCTTTGGTGCATGAGTTTTTCTTGAAAACTTTATGCATGCTTAAATTTTAAAAAGGTATCGGTAAGAGAAAGAAGTCCAAGGGAGGGCTTGAAGGTAGAATACCCCAACCTGTGGGTGGTTGGGTAAGTTACATGTAGATCTGACTTATGCAAAAGATCCCATGCAACCACTAGTCTCTCTAGGGAGAATCCTCAAATATCCATAACCGTTTCTCATGAATACATCAAAATCCAACTATTCATAGAAATAAGACATACCTTTTGAATCAATGGATAGATCTGATGTATCTGAGCACTATAGACCTTCCGGGGAGCTTGATCTTAGAATTTAGAACCTCTGCATCTTCATCTTCTCAAGTTTCATGGCTTTACCAATATGTATGCACCCTATACACTGTCAGCCCGCGTACGCCTCAGTATGTACGCATCCTATACACAGTCAACCCACGTACGCCTCAGAAAATAGGGTTTTTTAGTATTCGTTGTAATTCCAAGAATTTCTCCATCAACCCTATGTACTACCTCCGACTTTCGCAACTTTAGATGTATCAATGAGTACTTGCAATAAGCTTCACACAACAAAAGATATTCAATGTGTTAAAGTGTACTTAAATGAGAGAGATTTGCCTCTTATTTATACTTTCATGTAGCATTATACTTTCCTTATTTTAGGGAGTTCTCCTTTTACTTTATTACTTAAATAATTTCTTTTGCAAACACTTTGACTTTTAGGGGCTTCTATATGACTCATGAGGGTTCTCCAATTCATATGGCCATAACTCTCTAACCGTGAGGAGTTATGTTATGTTCCACATACCACCAAAAATGGAATGACAAGCACTATCCATCTAGGATAGTTTCAATGACAAATTCACTGACCTTCATAACATTATTCCACAATTAATCATGGGTTCTCTAACCATACTTCTAGGATAACTCAATCTGCAAAACGTCTTCCCGTGAGGGATTTCACCATAAGGGGATCACTTTGGAGTTCATCCATTTGTATGTCTTATCAACTATGAAAAGACAATAATGAAACATATTTACATCAAACTAACTTGGGTCCATTACCCAAACCTTTGTGCTACCGGAATTTCTTGAAGGGTTGAGATCAATGACAACCAACCTTAATCAACAATCTCCCCCTTTGGAATTGATGGAAACACTCTAATGAAATATTGGAATCATATCACTCATGCTCCCCCTGGAACCATGACTCTATCCTCTACATCTTGGTGACCATTTCTCCCCCTAGAATCATGCCTCTATCCTTTGCATATGATAAATATACCCCCCTTTGTCATCAATGGAAAAGGTATCTTTCCATCCGGGACTGCTCCCCCCTAACTTTCCTCTTTATGGTGCTTCCTCGTGTACATCTAAGTCATATAATATAAGCATTAAAAAGAATTCATTTTGTAGTTGTTGTCCCTTGACCAATGTTTCAGGATCCTTGGTCAGTTTTGGCCTAATTTTGGGACTTCGACAGGCTTTCGAAGGCAGAGCGCAAGTCGAAGAAGAGATCACGGGATCTAGGCCTCTTTTTAGGACCTTTTGGGTTTTCAGATTATGTAATGGGTATGTGGATGTTGGCCCATGGGTTTACCCATGTTTAGGCCTCTTTTGTATTGTATAAATAGAAATCTAGGCAATGTATGTGTGTGTATGTATGCTAAGTGTAAAGGCACAAGTGTGTGATATCAAGTGATAAGTGTAAGTGGTATGGTACATTATTTGTGCATGTCGTGTGAGACTTGAAAGGCTAAGTGAAAGTGACTGTAAGAGATTGAGTAGAAGCTTTGTGATGTAACCTATCTTGGGGAAGGATGCTCTGGTGAGGTGCACAAAGACCTCCTTTCCTATGCAGAGTAGGATCTTGTGGCTCTGTGCATGTATATGATTGACCAAAGATAATAAAAGAGAAGAAGAGTTGGTGGATGTAGCCCCAGGATGGGGGTGAACCACGTATATCCCGTGTTTCTATGCTCTATGCGATGTATTGATGTGTTTATGTGTTTACTTGCTTAAGTGATTTGATATAGATGAATGATAGATAGATCTGTTAATGATTTGTGATTAATAATATGGATGAATTCTAGATCTAACCTATGTGAATGTGCTTAGTTCTTGAATAAGCTAGATCTGGGTGAAAACTGCAGTGATCGGTAATTAGGGTGTTATCTGCAAAGTAGATACTGGATAAATACTAATGAACTGTAACTGCTAATTTCTTTGTTAAAGTGTTGTAATCACAGATCGGTGTCCCAGCTAAGGTTGTAGATATCTGAGTCCTCCAACCACCTCTTCCTCTACCTCGGGTGAGACTTCCTATGCTTCGCAGGTGTTGCCGAAAGGGCCGATAGTTAGGGTTTTTTTGGTGCATTGTTGTAGCGTTGAACCCTGGGTCTACCCCTGTGCCAACAAATGGTTCCATTACCGAGACCTGGAACTGTGATTGTTGGGAACTGAAGAAAAGAAAGATCTGTGCATAGATCGGTTGCTTTAGTGCGTAGTAGTCTACTTAACTTGTCAAGCTTTGAGCTAAGAATAAAAGTCATATCTGAAGAAAAGAGGTAAGATCTGAAGGATTTTTTCTTTGTTAAAGATAATAACAATGAAATTTTTTTATTGAAAAAGGAAAGATAAGCGGAAATTTTTGTTTCAAAAGTATGGATCTAGGTATGTTTGATAAATTTTGTCCTAGCTTGAAAAGTAGGGCACAACTAGATGGAAGAAGGTTTGATATGAGTAGATCTGATAAAAATAATGAAAGATATGTTATTCCTATACATAGAAAGAATGTTTGGACTAACAAATGGATGCAGGAACCTAGAAAGAAATTTTGTAGGTTAGCTACTATGATCCTAGTGCGCAGTACAGGAAAGGTTGGGGATCATTTCAAAGAAAGAGAATATTAAGTCTTTGTTATAATTGCATAAGAGTGGGACATCTTGCTAAGGAATTCCCTGGTAGAATATCTATTTGTCTTTGTTGTCAAGCTATGGAAAATGAAGTTTTGGATTTCCCTAGAATGATTGCTAAGGTTGAAAGAATGAATATGAGACAAGAAAACCCTGAGGAAGATCAAGAAACTAAGACCATGATAGAACCCTAGAAAGAATAAGAGATTGTATTGCTGCAAATGAAAGAAACCCTGACTGATCACCAAAATATCAACTTATCAGAGATCTTCAAAGAAAAAGAGTGCATAGAAACAAGAATAGGAGACTTCGACATAGACTGTGTTCTAGATGAGGAAACACAGGCGAATATTATGACAGAAAGAACCTGGGAAATTTTAGGAAAGCCTGGTATGATTCCTTCATTAGGAGGAATAGGATTATTTAGAGGAAAGTTGATAACCCTATGTGGAAGACTCACCCAGATAGTTATGAGTGCTCATGGAACTACAACATAGGAAGATTTTGAGGTTGTTAAATTTATTGAGAACAATGCCCCATTTTCTATGTTATTATGAAAACCTTGGATTGAGAGAAATCAGACCAGAAGAAAAGAAGAGGAAGTCTTACAACAACATAAGCAATAATTAAAATATTTCATGACTAGGAGGATAACACACTTGATTGAATAACAAGAGAACAAATCGAATCTATTTAAAACCATAAACTTGGATGTCGAAGTTGAATGAACACAAGAATATTCATAGAATAATGGAGCACCTACCCCGGATAGAGAAGAATTATTTCCCTTGAACCCTACAAAAGAATCTCAACAACATGAAGTTACTATACCAAAAGGAGATAAGAATTAGAATGGAAAGAGGAATATCGAGATGAATATCACAAGGAAAAAGGCTAGAAATATCAGTAAGAGGAAAGAAAAGCTAGAAAAACTGATGGAGGTTCCCAAGGGGACTTCGCAGAGGGAAGGTTTGCAAAACTAGAACTTCCCTGGGACATCAGAATAGAACAACATGGCACTTCACCATGGCATAGCGATATATCCATTTAAAGCATTATAACCATTAGCCCAATGCCCTGAATGGTTAGAACAACAGTTATGACCAGAAAGCTCGCCATTAGACTGTTGGGACCAATCCACAATGAACATAATTGCATTGATGAAGGCCTCTTGTCTATTGGAGAATATCCGTTATGTCGATGTCTATTTATTCCATCGACTGTTACACTGAGAACACTTTTGCGAATTTTAGCAGAGCCAACAAGAGAACTCATTGCTACAACGCTGTGTTTATTGAGATTGACATCTGTTCCATTGCTTTGAGCATTCATTCATCCACCTGATTTATCTAATCTGAGCGTGTATATCAGATGAGCTTAGTGTCGAAGAGAAAGTCCTCAAAGAAGTTCTAATCAACCTTATGGCAGAGAGAGTGATGTCCATAGGAGTTAAAGCTTCATCGACGTGAGGAGTGCAAGCCTCCCCATCAACTGCTTGCAGATCCAGACCATCCTGTGTTGCAGATGAGAAAAAAAACAAGCACAAATATGACTTAGTGAATGTGAAGTTAATCCCGTGTGTTCTACTCGATTACATCCCGCCTCTAGCCAGAACAGTGAATCGTGATAGTGTCCCAAGGGACTTCCAATACACAGTCATCATGACGTACCTTCCAAAGGGAATACGAGCAGTCAGACTGCAGTTGGAGAGGATTCCAACCTTAAATATTAGTGACTATAATCTAGGGGACCACAAGACCTATGAAATGCTCGCGCCTCACAAGTACTTGACTAAGACAAAGGGAAAGAGATCGAAGATCATTCCCTAGCCATGGACCATGAACATCACTCAATCCACTATCCTTAATGTCATGAAAATTCCACACTTTGGAAGGCACCAGGAGGTTAATGTGTGCGTTAAGCGCCTGTTGTCATGCTTCCACGGTGGTTATTTATGGTTAGATAGGCGTATTACCGTCGATCCAACGCTAATCCATATGATCATCGAATTGAGCATGAAGGGACCCGACCCGCAGGACCTCTACCAAGGGAAGGCTTCATATCACGTCTTGGAACAGAAGATTAAAGACATACATGGCATTGTAGAGAAGGGGATGCGAGGCTACAAGGTACCCTCCATTCAGAATGGTGTTGTGTGCCTCGCTTTCCAGTTGATTGCTAGTAAGCTAGTCCGAAAGAACAAACCCATGCAGGTCACAAGGTTTGTGGTTGACCTCACAGGAAAGTGCATGGAGGGATTACAGATGAACTGGACGAAGTACTCAGTCAACCAGCTAGAAGTTGATTGCCACAAAGCTCAGGATCAGGGCTACGAGTTCCAATTTAGCTGGCTACTGATCCTCATCACGTTTACATCTTGGGAGATGCCGTAAGGTGTGACGTTCTCAGACATCGAGCCGTTCGAGATGCTCGATGTGAATTTCATCACGCTCTGGTACTCGAGAAACATGAGAAAACAATTGTAGTTGAATGAAGTATTCCATACCTACTACCTGTAGTTGAAAAGGGCTATCGAATCATTCCCCCGGATGATGCCAAACACTCTAGATAGGTTCAGACCCCTCATGAAGTTTTGTTCAGATAGGAATTTCATATATATAACCACATGTGAAAATGAGAATAAAGAAGATATTCAATCATACTATAAGCTCACCGAGGAGGACCTGGAAGAAATCACTAAGGAATGGTCCGCAGAGTTCCTTATACCAATTCCTAAGGAAGAATTTTTCGAGACAAACCTCATTGGCATCCCGATAGTTACCCGCGAGGAGTATAATGTACCCAACAATAGCAGAAGGAAGAAGAATGAAGATGTACAGGAACTAAGCAGTGCCTCAGAAGAGACTACCTCATATTCCCCTGGCGGAGGAGGAGGCGACGAGGTGGACAAAGAGGAGAAAGAAGAAAAAGCAGGGGAAGAAGATAAGAAGGAGAAAGGAGAAGTAACCCCTCCAGGAAACCCCCTTGATGACACATATCCATTGAAGAAAAGGAAGGTTTCCCCCACAAAAACTACATTGCGGAAGAAATCCAAAGCAAGCAAGCCGAAGCTTTAGACTGTACTCATGATCGATGAATTTGATTTCATCATCATAGCCGTATCGGATGCTTTGCAGAGAATTTTGCAGAGCAACGAAGGAAAGCAAGAAGCCTTATATGATAGAATCATGACAGAGTTGAGAGGGGTACAAAAATCCCTTCACTCTAGACACGTAGTATCCATTGCGCCCCTACCATCAAAAGAACTAGAGTTGAGAGATGAGCCTGCCCACCTCCGTAGACTAGTTGATGCGACCGAAGCCCACCTGTGTCGAGCGCAAGAAGAGAAAGAAAAGGCCATAGTGGCCCTGAAGAAAGCACAAGAAGAAATGGTAGAGAAATTACATGTTGCACAAAAATAGAAAGAGGAGCTTCAAGCCAAGTTTGAAGAAGAGAGAGCACGGGCCAAGCAAGAAAAAGAACAGTTGCTCACAGAACAACTGGGATTCAAAGAAGTAGTCGACTGAGAACTTCCCTTTGTGACAGGATTAGAGCCAAAGGCAGAAGACCGAGTGGAGCATAAATTAGCACAACTCGTAGAAGCTATCCAACAGCTACAACAAATAATAGTAGACTTAGAGCTCCGCACAGTGCCCAACACTTTGTCGGATGTACGAGATCAAAGATAAGCAATTGTTTGAAGCACAGTTGAAAGAATCAAGGACCTCTCCATGAATGTAAACAACTAAGTGATCGTAGAGCCCAGAATTATGAGTGACTCACTGAGGATTGTGAATTATAGGCACTAGAGTAAGAGTTCCAGGAGACAAAGAAGCAAGTAGAACCAGTACAGGCATAGTTGAAGCCCTTGTCAGCAGTCAAAAGGATGAACTGATCCCAAGAAAAACACAATGCTCAACAACAAGTCCACACCATTCAGAGCAGAGTAATAGAAGTGACTCAGAGACTCCAATGAATTCAGGACAAGGCTTGCAAACTATTCGTAGAGATTGAAGGACGAGGAATAGAACTGGAGCAAGTTATCATTTCAGCTAAAAAACGCTTAGAGGGACCTGTCAATGAAGAATTATTCCAAGAGTTCACCGAATAGGAAGCCATGGCACAAAAACAGGTTGAAGCAGATCGAACCAAGCTCCAGGCTTTCAAAGTAGAGCTACCCAGACCAGAGTGACAAGGGACCAGTCAAAGGTGAGTGTTGGGGGCCTATTGTCCCTTGACCAAGTTTTGAGGATACTTGGTCAGGTTTGACCTACTTTTGGGACTTTGATAGGGTGTCGAAGGTGGAGCGCAAGTTGAAGTAGAGATCATGGGATCTTAGCCTATTTTTAGGGCCTTTTGGGTTTTGGTCTTATGTAACAGGTATGGGGATGTTGGCCCATGGGTTTACCCATGTTTAGGCCTCTTTTGTAATGTATAAATAGAAATCTAGGCGGTGTATGTGTGTGTATGTATACTAAGTGAAAAGGCACAATTGTGTGATATCAAGTGCTAAGTGAAAGTGGTAGGGTACATGATTTGTGCATGCCGTGTGAGACTTGCAAGGCTAAGTGCAAGTGACTGTAAGAGATTGAGTAGAAGCTTTGTGTTGCAACCTAGCTTGGGGAAGGAGGATTTGGTGAGGTGCGTGTAGATCTCATGTCCTATCCAGAGTAGGATCTTGTGGCTCTGTGCATGTAGCTGATTGACTGAAGATAATAAAAGAGAAGAAGAGTTGGTGGACGTAGCCCCAGGCTAGGGGTGAACCATGTGTATCCTGTGTTGCTATGTTTTGTGTGATGTATTGATATGTTTACTTGCTTAAGTGCTTTGATATAGATGAATGATATATAGATATGTTAATTATTTGTGCTTAATAATATGGATGAATGTTATATCGAACCTATGTGAATGTGCTTAGTTCTTGAATAGGCTAGATTTGGGTGAAAACTGCGGTGCTCTGTAATTAGGGTTTTATCTGTGAAGTAGATACTGGTTAAATATTGATGAAATGTAACTGCTAAGTGCTTTGTTAATGTGTTGTAATCACAGATCGGTTTACCAGCTAAGGTTGCAGACATCTAAGTCCTGGAAACACCCTTGCCTCTACCTTGGGTGAGACTTCCTCTGCTTCGCAGGTGTTGCCAAAAGGGCCGATAGTTAGGGTTTTGTTGGTGTATTTTTGTAGCGTTGAACCCTGTGTCTACCCCTGTGAAAACATGAGTATAAATAACTCCGCGTCTCTGGAGAAGATACTGAAAGGCTTCCCATGGAAGTGATTTTGTAAATATGTCTGCCACTTGTTCTTTTGTGCCAACATACTCAACTCTGATGTTCTTTTCTGCAATCTATTCCCATAGAAAGTGATGCTTGATTGGAATGTGATTCTTCTTGGAGTGCATCATTGGGTTCTTTGAGATACTGATGGAACTTGAATTATCAAAATAGATTGGAATGGGATCATCATAGTCAACCTGTATATCTGTCAAAGTTTTTTTCTTCCAAAGTACTTGTGTACAACATGCTGCTATTGCAATATACTTTGCCTTGGCCGTAGATAAAGATACAAATGATTTTTTCTTGGTTAGACATGATACTAAACACTCACCCAAGTATAACACTGCTCCACTGGTGCTTCATTGGTCATCAATATAAACTTCCCAATCTGCATCTGTGTAGGCAATAAGTGATAGATCCTTTCCTTTTGGATACCATAATGAAAACTCTTCTATTCCTTTGAGATATCTGAAAATCCTCTCTACTACTAATACATGTGATTCCTTTGTTTCTTCTTGGTATCCTTCCACCTATCCAACTACTTGCATTACATCTGGTCTATATGCTGTCACATATAGTAGGTTACCAATCATTGACCTGTATTGCCTCTGATCTGTAGACTTTGAATCATCATATTTTCTTAACTTGCAACTGGTTTGCATGGTAGTGATAGCTGGTTTGCAATCTTCCATTCCAAACCTCTTTAGCATTTCTATGATATAATTCATTTGAGAAATAAAAATTCCTTGGTTTCTTTGACATATCTGAAGTCCCATAAAGAATGATAGTTCTCCAAGTAATAACATTTCAAATTCATTCTGCATATCCTTTGCAAATTTCTGGCTTAACTTGTCATCATCACTACCGAAAACAATATCATCAACATAAAATTCAATTAATAAAATACTATCTTGACTTACCTTGATGTAGAGGTTGTTGTTTTCACTTCCCTTTTTGAACCCTTCCTGCTGTAGATATTTATCCATTCTAGAGTACCATGCTCTAGGAGCCTGTTTTAGACCATACAAGGCCTTCTTTAATTTACACATATAATTTGCATTCTCTGACAACTGAAATCCTTCTGGTTGTTCAATGTAGACTTCTTCCTCAAGTTCCCCATTCAGAAAAGCTAATTTTATGTCCATCTGATACACTTTAATATTTTTGGAGCATGCATAAGCTAAAAGCAATCAGATTGCTTCCATTATGGAAAATAGGGAAAATGTCTCTTCAAAGCTGATTCCTTCAACCTGTGCATATCCTTTACATACCAATCTAGCTTTGTTCCTTGTAAACTGTCCATCTTCATTCAATTTATTCCTGTATACCCACTTTTTAACGATCACATTCTTATCCTTTGGTCTTGGAACCAATTCCCAAGTGTCATTTTTATGTATTTCATCCAATTCTTCATCCATGGTCTTATTCCAAAATTCATCCTTGCTTCCCTCTTCAAAACAAGTTGGTTCAATCCTAGATGTGAGTGATAGGTGAGTTTGTTCTAGTGAACACATTCATCTTCTAGTCTCAACTCCTACATCTTTGTTTCCAATAATCTGATCTGAAGGATGATTTTTTTGTACTCGTATGCTAGGTTTTTTGGGAGTCACTTCCTGAACTTTAGCTTCTTCTTATGTCAGATCCTCTTCATCTTCCCCTTCTTTTTCATCTTCCATTTATTCTTTGTAAAGCTATTCCATTGATTCATTTTGTTCTTCCTTTAATTATTGTCTACCTATTTCATCAATTGTTACGTTGATTATTTCCACAACTTTGTTCAATCTCAGGTTGTAATACTTGTATGTTTTCCTTGTACTTGAGTAACCAACAAGTAGTCCTTTGTCCATATGAGATTGAAAACAATATGTTTTTCCACGAAATTGACCTTTAGCACCAAATCCACGTTGGCCTCCTTGACCTCTATGACGAACACCGTAGTAATCATCTCTTCGACCACAGTTATTTTCTTGGTCGGTGGTTTATGTGTGGTAGATTGGTCGTATATTATTATGATTTCTAGGGTTTAGATGGAATTCTGATGTTTGATGATTAGAAGCTTTGTATATGTGGAAACACTTTGTGTTTTTAGATTATGTGGACAATCTGGTATACTGTGATCAGTTAGTAATTCACATATATTACAATATTTCTCAGCTTGTACTTGGTGGATGTTTGTTGTTTGTGTTTGGTCATTTAGGGGACAATTATCCTTTGTATGTCCATCCCTGGTGCATGTGGTTCACCATATTTCATTTCTTCGTATAGATAGATTTTTTATTGTTTGTTGCAAATGTTGTATTTGTTGGAGAAATTTCTATTTTCGACACACTAGTTCAGTGGGAGTAACACTAGTTCATTGGGAGTCAACTGACTAG
>JZKD02S1749637.1:9050-21391 GCA_000966675.3 Picea glauca | reverse complement strand
GAGTCAACTGACTAGTTCTATTGTTAGACTTTCTATTTTTACCATCACTATTATGCATGCATGCATTCCTAAGGAAAGCTAACTGCTTGATTGTTTTTCTTAATTATGGAATGCTTTGCCTTATATATGAGTGTATTCCACTCATTCATTATATCATATTGATCATAATCTATGTATCAATCATCAACTCATTGGAGTAGTGTGAATATATTTTCTCATTCTTCCATATTGAATCTCTCTTCCTTGCTTGATAATTTTTGTTTGTACTTTCTTTAGCTAGATCTCCTGTGCAGGTTTCCATGAAACACTGACAATAGTTTTTCCTCAATTCTCTCCATCATCAAGGAAGTCGACAGGCTATCATCATCCAAATCGACTCGCTGTGCCTTCTGTAGCATGTCTTCACAGTTGGTTATCTCATACAAGCGTAACAGAGATCAGATTCTTGAAAGTTGCCCAACTACATACCACTGGACTAGCAAGTTCTTATTGGTCATCATTGGAATTTGACTTAGGATATATTTGAATATCTTGTCATATTATCTTACCAACTCACCTAGTCTTTTCTTGATTTGTTTTAAGTTTTTAATTACTAGATGTGTGATGTCCTGAATTTTAAAGAATGTTAAAATATATTCTTTATTTATTCCTTTGAACGAGTTTGATTTTTTGTGTAGTTCATGAGCCAAGTTAAGGCATGGTGGCACAACCCATATCTAAATTGATCCATTTTCTTGTCCTCATATGTAATATCAATTGCATCCCAAAAAATTTCAAATACAAACCAATGGCATTTTGGGTCTTCCTCTCCTTTGTAAATGGGGATGTGGTTGAATCCCATTTTGAATTTATTGGTAGGAACACTTAGTTTTATTGGTATTTGAGCTACTACTTCTTTCGACTGAGCTATCAAATCTTCTGGTCAGTTTTTGTCCATGTCTGAAAATGGATGGTACTCAAGGAATAATTGTTTCTTCTTGAGTACAGAATACACGTCCTCATTTTGAGAACTTTGAACTTTATATTTGACTAACCGGCGTTCCAAAGGTTGCATTGCTTCCATAATATATTTAATTTATTCTCTAGATATTAGATGTGGCAAGGGGGTCAAGTCAATGAGGTCCTTTATTTAGATAATCCAAATGTCAAATTCATTTTACTTAGGATCAAAAATCAATGCATCATGTAGGTTTCTGCATAATCTTGCAGATTGGTCATCGATATAAAACCTTTGTTGGATAAATTCTCTTATCCATGGACTAGTTTATGGACTATCTAGTCCACACTCTTCGTAATCCATACTTTCCAATTCGTCAACCGATTGATGGGTGTTTAGTTGTGCATCATTACTTTTGTTGGGTGTCACCGTGACTGCTGATATTTCCAACTCTAGTTGATCTTTGTATGAATCATAATCCTCATGTGCTTTGACAGGATGACCCTCCCTGGACATCTTTCTATTCAAATTTTTGTTGTTCCACTGGTTACAAAGTTCTTCTCTTTTTTGTTGCATTTTATCCTGTTCTATTTTCTGGATATCTACATATTGTTGATGGGATTGCTTCCCTCTTGATGACATTTAGGCTTGGAAAATGCTAATTCTTTTTTTATGGCATCTCACAATATTGAACGACCCCCCATTTTCGATCCAACTTACTCTAATTTGAGAGCATTGGATATATTTATTTATTCAATAAGTAATCCCAGAATTATCTTGTATCTTTTCACTTTGCATCAACAAATGCTTCCCACTTTTCGTCTTTCTTTGAAGTTTATATTTGGTAATGCTGTGCCTAATTTTCGGTGGTATTCAAAGATATCATAGACTCCCTTATTGAGGAGGAATTTATGAATAAGTGTTGGAAGCATGTAGAAAAATATGTCATGCAATTCGGTGTAGAATTTCTCTTTTATTTTGTCGAGGGACGTCCAATCTTCAATGGCTTGTTATGAAATATAAACTTCAATAATTCTTTTGAGCTATTTGTGTAGGTTTGTTATTTCTCCGTTCATCAACTTTAGTCCTAGCTTCTTGTAGGGTGTCAAACTACAGATCACCTGATCAATTAATGTGATAAAACAATGCTTCTATGGTAGCTTCTAGGATAGCTTCAAGTAATCTTTCGTGCTTCTCTGAAAAAAACCGTGACCTTGCTTTGACTAGTGAGTGGTTATTCCTTCTTGCATACTTTCTGATCTTGTTCTCAATTTTTCACTCCCACCACTCACATATGTCTTGTAGAGTTAGCATTTATGTACAATTCTACATGCTCAAGTTCAGTACTACCAAAAACGAAACCAATGTTGTAGTCTAAGGAAATGTAGGGAGTGTTACCATTATATCCTCACATAGACATCATAGATATACATGCATACACATAGAGATAAGTAGATACATACACAAGTAATTAGAGCCTAATAAAAAGTCCTTTTATTATATGATAGAAAATACAACACAATTACATATAACCTCTCACATGAAGCTATCTGATCCTTCATGTGCTTATCTATTTATACCTATTTCAGGAAGCCGTAACTACTTAACTACTTGGGTCAGTTGGTTAACAGAGACTCTGACCAATTTCTACTTCTAACTATGCCGGTCGACCGATAGGTTCTAAGTCAATCCTTGGTTCTAGTTGACATGGTTGACTAGCTCCTACAACAACATGCAATGAACCTTTCAATAAATAATAGATATTCAATGTGCTCAAATATCATCTCCATAAGAGACCCTTGCTCTCCTATTTATACTTCTCCAAGTAGATTCCTCTAGGGGTTATTATCTAACCAACTTCCTTATTTTGGGGCTAACCCACTTCTAACCATTTTTTCCACTTACAACCACTTTATCCACAAATAGTAAACTCTCCACTTCTAGTTGCAACTAATTTATTTTTAATTGTTTTCTTGTTGAAACCACTTAAACCATGACTAACCACTTTGACTGGTAAACTTCTTCTAGGATATTCTAGAATAATTTGGCTTCTTTGACCTTCTATGGGCTTCTAGATAGCTCATGAGGGTTCTTCAACTTCACATGGCCATAAATCTCTAACCGTCTCATCTGTAAATTCACTGATCTTCATTACATTATTCATCATACAAACACTACACTCCTGGGGATACCAAACCACTTAACCATTTGGACTTTTGCAAAGTGTCTTCCCATGAGTGTTTTCACCATAAGAAGACCACTTGGAGAACTATATCCAAGAGCTTCTTCTCATGAGGGATTTCATGATAAGGGGACCACTTTGGATTTAATCCATCTGGTACTTCATACATAGAAACATGACATGAACTAACTTAAACATGACATCAATGATACAACTTCCTCCTACCAACCATGACAAGAAACCACTTGACATTAACCCTTTGACACCAATACTTTGAAATAAATTACATAAATGAAAACATAATCCAACAATTAATACATCATTGGTACAAACACATCACTATGACAATACTTGACATCAAACCTTTGACATCAATCCCTTTACATCAATAACAACATAGTATAACAAAAACACATACTTTGGGGTGTGATGTTGATAACCTTTGAATCATGTTTTCATGACTAATTATTGTTGGTGTACTCGTATCTTTTGAGTATAAATTCAATTGGAGTGTAGCAGTCCGATTTGTTTAATTTGATTGACTATGATTTCAGGAACAAGACATTGTGTCCAAATATTCAAATCCCACAACAATAAACGACACTAAGTCTTTTGGTGAAAGAAATATTGTAGGGAAAACACATAGTTCTCATATATTAGGAAGAAGGTTGTGATATTTGATTGAATGGAAAATATATCCACACTTGATGATATATTGGAATTTGCATAAGTTTTTATGACAACCCAGTTAGTTTAAGTTTACATTAGCTTAGCATGCTTTTCCTAGGATTGTTTTCAATTTTAGTCTTTTCTTTTCAAGTTTAGTTTAATTTTAGTAAGTTATTCATTCAGAGGAAGAGTTCTTCCCAAACTTTATAAGATCTGATCACACCATTCTCTTTTGTTATGTAGGTTGGGAAAATGGCTTGTGCACCCAACAACTTTGAATTTTTCTCTTGGAATGAAGGCAACATAGGGACGTGTTAATCTAAACTTGGATGCTTAGATTCCTTTGCAACAATATTGGATTGATAAATCAAGATTTTCACCAACTTATCAGTTGATCTTAAATATATTTTCTCTCATTTATGTATTCCCATTTTGATTTTTGATCTAGTAGAGGTTTGGAGTCATTTTGATGATTCTTTTGATATCCTCCATAACTGTCAATTGTTCCTCTTTTCCTTATCAAATTAAATTATTGGGACTTATATGGTTATGGATGATCTTTTATAGAAAAGAGAAAATATCACTTTCATGAGAAATGTAATTTCTATTATCAAAAAAATTCAGTGTTTTCAAAATTGCAAAGGACTTGCTTATGTAATGAAATCTTGAGAGCTTATGAGTTTGTGGAATGTTTCATGTGATGCAATTTTCAGAAAATACTTTTAGACTAAATTTAACCATTAAACCATTTTGATAGATTCCCTGAAGATTGTTTTGTTGCAATGAATGAAAGAAAGATCATATGTGACAATTGGATTGGAGAATTGTGTTGAAAATTATTTCCACTAGATCATCAATTCGCATACTCTTGTTTGTTTTCATTTCAAATCAGAAACTTTGGGAATCTTTTCATTGAGATTGATATTGAATGGTTAAAATTTTTTGATTAGTTATTTCCCTTTTCTTCCTTTTAATATTTCACTGAACACACTTCTTTTGTTGTTGTTACCATATTTATTACTTGTTGATGTTTTCTCTTCTCATTTTTCAACGTTTTTTCTTTTTTTTTGAATGACTGACATTGTTGCTTCGCATTTCTTTTAGCTTAGTATTATTTTCCATGAATGGACTTCTGATTTCAGTATTTGTTTCTGCCTGGACAAATTTATTTTGTCTTTTGATTTGAATGTTGGTATTTCCCTAAACTAGTTTGACCTCTTAATCTTCCTTGAGGATTACTCTTTGAATTTTGGTGAGGGGCTGGTCCATTTTGGTCACATACTGAAGAAGGTTTTTTCAAGACATCATATTCATGGGTTGTTTAATCTGAGTGAACATTCATGAATTTATCAATTGTGGGTATCGAATGATATTATGGTGGAACACACACGCCGACTCAGTGTACCATGAAAATCCATAAGCATAGAAAAGTGTCTATCCACTCTTTTATTTGAGCTCCATTGAAGATATTTAAAACCAGAAACTTGGATGTCAAAGTTGAATGAACACAAGAATATTCATAGAATAATGGAGCACCTACCCTAGAAAAAGAAGAAGTATTTCCCTTGAACCCTACGAAAGAATCTCAACAACGCGAAGTTACTATACCAAAAGGAGATAAGAATCATAATGGAAAGAGGAATACCGAGATGAAGATCATAGGAAAAAAGGCTTGAAAGCTTAGTAAGAAGAAAGAGAACCTAGAAAAACTGATGGAGGTTCCCGAGGGGACTTCGTAAAGGGAAGGTTTGCAAAAATGGAACTTCCCCAGGATATCAGAACAACACAACATGGCACTTCACCATAGCAGAGTGATATAGCCGTTGAAAGCATTATAACTGCTAGCCTGAAGCCCCGAACGGTCATAACAATAGTTATGACTAGAAATCTCACCATTGGACCATTGGGACTATGCCGTAATGAACATAACTACATTGATGAAGGCCTCTTGTCCATTGGAGAATATCCATTACATCACTGTCTATTTATTCTGTTGACTGTTACACAAAGAACACTTTTACAAATGTTAGCCGAGCCAACAAGAGAACTCATTGCTACCACATTGTGTTTATTGATATCGACACATGTTACATTGCTTTGAGCATTCATTCATCCACCTGATTTATCCTATATGAACATGTATGTCGGACGAACTCAACGTCACAGAGAAATTCATCGACTAAGTTCTAATCGACCTTATGGAAGACAGAGTGATGTCCACAAGAGTTCAAGATTCATCGACGTGAGGAGTGCAAGCCTCCCCGTCAACTGTTCACGGATTCAGACCATCCCACGTAATAGATGTGAAAAGAACCAAGCACATAGATGACTTAGCGAATGTGAAGTTAATCCCATCTGTTCTGGTCAATTACATCCCACCTCTAGCTAGTGCAGTGAATTGTGATAGTGTCCTGAGGAACTTCGACTACACAGTCATCACGGTGTGCCTATCAAAGGGGATACACACAATCAGATCGCAGTTGGAGAGGATTCCAACCTTAAATATCAGTGACTATAATCTAGGGGACCGCAAGACCTATGAAATGATCGCGCCTCAAAAGTACTTGACTAAGATGAAGGGAAAGAGATCGAAGATCATTCCCCATCCATGGACCATGAGGATCATGTAGTCCACTATCCTTAATGTCATGGAAATTCCACACTTTGGAAGGAATCGGGAGGTTAACGCGTGCATTAAAATCCTATTGTCATGCTTCCACGATGGTTATTTATGGTTATATAGGTGTATTACCGTCGATACGACGTTGATCCATAAGAGCCCTGGATTGAGCATGAAGGGACCCGACCCACAAGACTTCTACCTAGGGAAGGTTGCATATCGCGCCTTGGCACAGAATATTAAAGACATCTATGGCGATGTAGAGAAGGGGATGTAAGGCTACAATGTAGCCTCCATTCATATTGGTGCAGTGCGCCTCGCTTTCCAGTTGATTGTTGGTAAGCTAGTCTGGAAGAACAGACCCACACAGGTCACAAGGTTTGTGGTTGACTTCACAGAAAAGTGTGTGGAGGGATTACAGATGAACTGGGTGAAGTAATTATTCAACCATATAGAATTCGATTTCCTCGAAGCTTAGGATCAGGGATACGAGTTCCACTTTAGCTGGCTACGGATCCTCATCATGTTTACATCTTGGGAAATGTCGGAAGGTGCGACCTTTGCATACATTGAGCCATTCGAGCTGCTCACTGCGAAGTTCACCACCCTCTGGTACTAGAGCAACATGGGAAAACTATGTCAGTCAAATGAAGTATTCCATACCTACTACATGTAGCTAAAACGGGCTATCAAATCATTCCCTCGGATTACACCAAACACTATGGACAGGTTCAAACCCCTCATGAAGTTTCACGTAGATAGGCATTTCATATATATCACCACACGTGCAGATGATAATAAAGAAGAGATTCAATCATACTTTAATCTCACCGAGGAGGACCTAGAATAAATCACTAAGGAATGGCCCACAGAGTTCCTTATACCAGTCGCTAAGGAAGAATTGTCTGACCCAAACCTCATTGGAAGCCCGATAGTCACCCGTGAGGAGTATAATGCACCCAGTAGTAGAAGAAGGAAGAAGAACAAAGATGTACAGGAACTGAGCAGTGCCTCAGAAGAGACTTCCCTAGATTCACATGGTGGAGGAGGTGACAAGGTGGAAAAAGAGGAGAAAGAAGAAAAACAAGGGAAAGAAGATAAGCAGGAGAAAGGTGAAGTAACCCCGCCACGGAACCCCCTTGATGACACAGATGCATCGAAGAAAAGGCAAGTTTCCCCCATGAAACCTACATCATGGAAGAAATCCAAAGCAAGCAAGCTGAAGCTTCATATTGTACACACGATCGATGACTTGTATTTCATCATCACAATCATATCACATGCTTCGCAGGACATTTTGCAGAACAACGAAGCCAAGCAAGAAGCCTGGTATGAAATAATCGTGACAGAGATGAGAGGGGTACAACAAGCCCTTCACTCCAGTTGCACAATATCCATTGCACCCCCACCATCAGAAGAACTAGAGTTGGGAGATGAGCTTGCCCAACTTTGCAGACTAGCTAATGCGACTGAAGCCCACCTTCATTGAGTGCAAGAAGAGAAAGAACAAGCCACAGTGGCCCTGACGCAAGCACAAGAAGAAATGTTAGAGAAATGTTGGGTTGCACAAAAAGAGAAAGAGGACCTTCAAGCCAAGTTTGAAGAAGAGAGAGCACATGCCAAGCAAGAAAAAGAATAATTTCTCACAAAACAACTTGGAGTCAAAGAAGGAGTTGACCCAAAACTTCTCTCTGTGACAGGATTAGAGCCAAAGGCAGAAGACTGAGTGCAGAATCAAGTAGTGTATATTTCAAAATCTATTTGACATAGCAAACATAGAGCTCCACACAGTGCCCAACACTCCGTCATATGTACGAGATTAAAGAGAAGCAATTGCTCGAAGCGTAGTTGAAAGAATCAAGGCCCTCGCCATGGAATGTAAACAAATAAGTGATTGCAGTGCGCAGACTTATGAGTGACTCACTGAGGATTCTGAACTAAAGGCACTGGAGTCACAAATCTAGGAGGCAAAGTAGTAAGCAAAAGTAGTACAGGCACAGTTGAAGCCCTTATCAACAATCGAAAGGATGAAGCGATCCCAAGAACAACGCAATGCCCAACAGAAGGTCCACACCATTCAAAGCAGAGTAATGGAAGTGATTCAGAGACTCCAATCAATTCAGAATGAGGTTTTCCAACTATTAGTAGAGATTGAAGGCCAAGGAACATAACTGGAGCAAGTCATCACTACAGCTGAACAATGATTAGAGGGACCTGTCAATGAAGCAGTAATCCAAGAGTTCACCGAATAGGAGTCCATGGCACAACAACAGGTTGAAGCAGATCGAACCAATATTGAGCCTTTCGAAGCAGAGCTACCGAGACCAGAGTGACAAGGGATGAGTCAAAGGTGAGTGTTGGGGGCCTGTTGGCCCTTGACTAAGTTTTGAATATCCTTGGTCAGGTTTGACCTAGTTTTGGGACTTCGATAGGCTATCGAAGGCAAGGCACAAGTCGAATCAGAGATCGTGGGATCTCGACCTCTTTTTAGGGAATTTTGGATTTTGTGCTTATTTAACGGGTATGAGGATGTTGGCCTATGGATTTAACCATGTTTAGGCCTCTTTTGTAATGTATAAATAGAAAGCTAGGCGGTGTATGTGTGTGTATGTATGCTAAGTGAAAAGGCACAAGTGTGTGATATCAAGTGCTAAGTGAAAGTGGTAGGGTACATGCTTTGGTCATTCCATGTGAGACTTGCAAGGCTAAGTTCAAGTGACTCTAAGAGATTGAGTAGAAGCTTTGTGCTATAACCTAGCTTGGGGAAGGAGGATCTAGTGAGGTGCGCACAGATCCCCTGTCCTATCCAGAGTAGGATCGTGTGGCTCTGTGCATGTAGATAATTGACCGAAGATAATAAAAAAGAAGAAGAGTTGGTGGACATAGCCCTAGGCTGGGGGTGAACCATGTATATCCTGTGTTGATATGCTTTGTGCGATGTATTGATGTGTTTACTTACTTAAGTGATTTGATATAGATGAATGATAGATAGATCTGTTAATTCTTTGTTCTTAATAATATGTATGAATTCTAGATCTAACCTATGTGAATGTGCTTAGTTCTTGAATAGGCTAGATATGGGTGAAAAATATGGTGCTTTGTAATTAGGGTTTTATCTGTGAAGTAGATACTAGATAAATACTGATGAAATGTAACTGTTAAGTTCTTTGTTAAGGTGTTGTAATCATAGACCAGTGTCCCAGCTAAGGTTGCAGACATCTGAGTCTTGCAACCACCCCTACCTTTACCTTAGCTGAGACTTCCTCTACTTCGCAGGTGTTGCCGAAAGGGTTGATAGTTAGTGTTTTGTTGGTGTGTTTTTGTAGAATTGAATCCTGGGTCTTCCCTTGTGCCAACAAGAGTATAAATAACTATGCGTCTTTGGCGAAGATACTCAAAGGCTTCTCGTGGAAGTGATTTTGTAAAGATGTTTGCCACTTGTTCTTTTGTGCCAACATACTCAAATCTGATGTTCTTTTCTTCAATCTGTTCCCGTAGAAAGTGATTCTTGATTAGAATGTGCTTCTTCTTGGAGTGCATCATCGGGTTCTTTGAGATATTGATGATGCTTGTATTATCACAATAGATTGGAATGGTCTCATCATACTCAACCTGTATATCTATCAGAGTTTGTTTCATCCAAATAAATTGTGTACAACATGTTGTTGTTGCAATATACTCTACCTCAGCTGTAGATAAAGATACATATGATTTTTTATTAGTTAGCCATGATAGTAAACACTCACCCAAGTAGAACGCTGCTCCACTGGTGCTTCATCAATCATCAATAAAACCTTCCCAATTTGCATCTGTGTAGGCAATAAGTGATAGATCCTTTCCTTTTGGATACCATAATGCAAACTCTTATGTTCCTTTGAGATATCTGAAAATCCTCTTTACTACTAATACATGTGATTCCTTTGGTGTTTCTTGAAATTTTTCCACCTATCCAACTGCCTGCATTACATCTGGTCTAGATGGTGTCACATATAGTAGGCTACCAATCATTAACCTATATTGCCTCTGATCTGTAGACATTGAATCATCATCTTTTCTTAACTTGCAAGTGGTTTGCATGGGAGTGATAACTGGTTTGCAATCTTCCATTCCAAACCTCTTTAGCATTTCTATGATATACTTGGTTTGAGAAATAAAAATTCCTTGGTTTCTTTGACATATATGAAGTCCCATAAAGAAGGATAGTTCTCCAAGTAATGACATTTCAAATTCATTCTGCATATCCTTTGCAAATTTTCGGCTTAACCTGTCATCATCACTACCGAAAAATAATATCATCAACATAAAATTCAATTAATAAAATACTATCTTGACTTACCTTGATGTAGAGGTTGTTGTCTGCACTTACCTTTTTGAACCCTTTCTGCTGTAGATATTTATCCAGTCTAGAGTACCATGCTCTAGGAGCGTGTTTTAGACCATACAAGGCCTTCTTTAATTTACACAGATAATCTGCATTCTATGACAACTGAAATTCTTCTGGTTGTTCAATGTAGACTTCTACTTCAAGTTCCCCATTTAGAAAAGCTGATTTTACGTCCATCTGATGCACTTTGATATTTTTGGAGCATGCATAAACTAAAAGCAAACAGATTTCTTCCATTATGGAAACTAGGGAAAATGTCTCTTCAAATCCGATTCCTTCAAACCATGCATATCCCTTACATACCAATCTAGCTTTGATTCTTGTAAACTGCCCATCTTCATTCAATTTATTCCTGTATAACTACTTTGTGTAGATCACATTCTTATCCTTTGGTCTTGAAACCGATTCCCAAGTGTCATTTTTATGTATTTGATCCAATTCTTCATCCATGGCCTTATTCCAAAATGCATCCTTGCTGTCCTCTGCAAAACAAGTTGGGTCAATCATAGATGTGAGTGATAGGTGAGTTTGTTCTGGTGAACACATTCTTCTTCTAGTCTCAACTCCTACATCTTTGTTTCCGATAATCTGATCTGAAGGATGATTGTTTTGTACTCGCATGTTAGGTGTCTTTGGAGTCACTTGTTGAACTTTATGCTCTTCTTCTGTCGGATCCTCTTCATCTTCCCCTTCTTTTTCATATTTTGTTTATTCTTCGTAAAGCTATTCCATTGATTCATTTTGTTCTTCCTTTAATTCTTGTCTACCTGTTTCATCAATTGTTACATTCCTGATTTCCACATCTTTGTTCAATCTCAGGTTGTAACACTTGTATGCTTTCCTTGTACTTGAGTAACCAGCAAGTAGTCCTTTGTCCACACGAGAGTCAAACTTTCCCATTCTTGCATCATATCTTTTGATGTAGCATTTGCTTCCAAAAGTCTTAAGTGATTTACATTTGTTGGTCTTATATTCCATAGCTTGTAGGGAGTTTTTTCAATGTTGTTTTTGAGCATTACTCTATTTTGAATGTGAACTGTTGTATGCACTTCCTGTGTCCAAAAAATATCTATCAATTTGGAATCCATTAGCATTGTTCGAGCCATTTCCTGTATTGTCATGTTCTTTATTTCAACAACTCCATTATGTTGAGGTGTCCTAGGACAATATATGTTGTCCTCATGATTTTTCTAGTAGTTGAAACAGTATGTTCATCCACGACGTCGACCTTGAGCACCAAATCCGCATCGGCCTCCTCGACCTCTATCAGGACCACCATAGTAATCATTTCTTTGACCATAGTTGTTTTCTTGGTCAGTGGTTTTTGTGTGGTATAATGTTCATATATTATTTTGATTTCTAGTGTTTAGATGGCATTTTGATGTTTGATGATCAAAATATTTGTAGATGTGGAAACAGTTTCTATTTTTAGATTATGTGTGTTAAGCCCTAATATTGGCTCATTACCACTTAATTGGGGCATATTAGATTAGTAATGTTATTTTATTTATGTCGGCTTTAGGCCATTAGTTGTAATTTAGATTAGTAA
>JZKD02S1749626.1:88288-98663 GCA_000966675.3 Picea glauca | reverse complement strand
GCAATAAGGCGGGGGCCTTATTCCTTAGAGCCCTTAGTTTCCCACAAGTTCACCTGGCGGAGTGTTGACTCCAGGGGTTATAGATGTCTACCAATCAGTCAAGTTGGCGAGTGGCGCCCTTGGAGCACGTGGTGCATTCTGAAGGGCACGTCGCGCAAAAGAAACACAAAAAGCGAGTGGCACCCTTGGAGCACGTGGTGCATCCTGAAGGGAACGTCGCGCAAAAGAAACGAACGAGGTGAGTGGCACCCTTGGAGCACGTAGTGTGTCCTGAAGGGCACATCGCGCTGATGATGATGAAGAAACAAACCTAGATGGCCCTAAGACTTTAACGCCTTAAGTAATCCTTAAACAACTTCCCTAACCAAGTGTCGCCCAGTTCAGAATCTAAGTCATAAGTGTAAAATTTCTCTAGGGTAAAAATTTAGTCTAACCTTAAGAAAAGACCCTAAGAATAAAAATAAAAATTAAAAAAAAAAAACCCACTTCAGTATTAGTTTAGTCTTCATAAATTTTTTAGGGTAAATGAAGAGAGTAAGAATTTAATTAAACTAAGGGATTTAAAAAATTGCAAAGAAGAAATTATTTCTTAACTTATGAAAGTACAAAAGATATTAAATGAATAATAAAAAGAAAAGATTTAATAACACAACTGCCATTTTGGGCTTTAATAAAAAGGGGAAAGAAGGGAATAATAAGAATTAGGAAACTAAGTAATGGAGGAAACTTAATAAAGGAAGGATGGGAACTTATGGTAAAAAGCAAGGTCAACATAGAAAGGATTCTGCAATTAAGAACCTGCTAATCTGAGCTAATTTAGTAACATCTTTTTTTTAGGAAAGTATTTAAAACATGTAAGGGGATCTAGGAACACCTAGGAGTAAATTTAGGAGCGACTCTAGGTGGGTGAGGGATTTAAGACAATTAATAAATTAAAAGAAAATATTTATTGGAGAAAAGAGGGGGATGGACGACACTTGTGCGATGGAGAATATTTAGAATATTTTAATTGAAACTTAAACTAAAATGTGAATTAGGAAAGTTGGTGGGTCTCAAAACTCCATAAAAGAAAAGGGAGATGAGGAAAAAAGGGGGATCAGCTGTAAGCATAACGTTACGCTGCCGGATTGTGACTTGAATGATTGCTTGTGAGGAGTTGGGATTTTCCAGCTCGGATAGGAGTGGTAGCTCAGCCTTGCGAGGCGAGCTGGGAAGCTAGATCTACCATCTGGACAGTGTGTGGCCCCTTTGTGGCTCGGGGGGCTAAGGGGGAAGCAGAGTACCCCTAGAGATTGGCTGGGAAGTACCGGTGACGTCTCGGCGGTCGGCGAGCGGGATCGACACGGAGCACGCAGACGTCATCGAAGTGGGCGTTAAGGCAACGGTATGCTCATGTATTTAGTAGAGTAGAATGCATAGTTATTTACTTCGGCGATTACGATTGTATTATTGTAAAAATGTTGATTCAACGGTTGTAATTAGATAAGGGAGGAAACTGGAATAAATCATACTTCATCTATTGCGTTGTATCATTAAAACAACTACTGCTGAAGGTTGTTCTTGGTAGTTGATGTCTTATGCTGATTGTATGTTTTTACCCTGAAATTGTTGTTGGCACAACTTTTCTTTTCTCACACTGTGCGTTTTTACCTTGCTGAATTTTTCTTCATGCCTTACTGATAAAACCTCCTACTGTGTGTTCTCCTACTGCGCTTTTGCCTTTACCTTTGTCTGCGTTTATGATCTTCTATCTCAGTGAATTGAATGGTGCCCCAGCGTTGGCAATCTGTTCTGGAATTTCATTTGAATCTGTTCCTGTAAACTGTATCTGGACATTTCGTTTTTTTTTATATATGGTTCAGTTTTATGGTTTCTGGAAATTTTGTTTTGGGTTTATGGTTACTGTATTTTGGTCCTTGGCGAATTCGTCTTTCCTTCTTGCATGCCGTGGATGGTTGGCGATAGGCTCTGTGTGTTGTGGTTATCAAATTCGTGGTTATGTTCTAAAATTTTCATGCACACATAACATTATCACTGTTCAAGACTATCCATTCCTCGTCTGGCCAATGAGATACAACGAATCACTGCCACAGAAAACACATTCAGTCAGTCAAATGCGTTATTTAAACAGAGTATGACTAGATACTTATTTTCAATGAAAATAAAAGAACCATTTTTTCTATTTCAGAGACACTACATATTGGTTTTGTTCATATGAAAGATGTAATGTCCAGTCCTTCATAATCTCAGTGGTAAATCTATATCAATAAGGTGATGCTATCAAATTGAAGCCATTTAAATTAATTTAAAAACATGTACATAAACCCACACAACATTTAAATCTCACGTGTTTCCACCCAATCTATCTCTGCATCGATGTCGAGTTTTCTCTGCGTTTTGGGAGTGATGGATGCATTATTAACCAGGCGCCGTGCATAGATGAATTCCTTGGATGTTGTGTTTGCATGCTAAGAAATAAAAATCTCTTCCCTGCGTGCTGAATACTCAGCGCTGGTTTTATCCAAGATTTTCTGGCATCTACTCCGACGTATGCAAACTTGATGCCTTCTGTTACAGCCGAGTCGAGCCACCTGTGTAGCCACTCCCAAGTCGTTGTATGACCGCCTATTTACTCATTTACTTAATTAGCAGCTGCATTTTACCTCCTTGTTCCAGAACACAATTACAGTTCCAACCTAGCCACTGACAGCCCAACCCGCCTTTTGTCTGCAGTGCACTGCACCGGTGTAGCGCACCGCCTTAATTCTGGAGTCTTTTTCTGTATTTTAAATTCGGCATAAATCCCCTTAATGCGCATGGCTTAGTTTCTCCCTACATCGCTTATAGCAGTAAAATTACTAACAACAAGCTAATTAATCCATCCTTTATGACCGAGTTTTCCCTAGGCGGAGTCCTTACCTTTACTTGGCAGTAAATGGTAGTAAATGTCTCATTATTGCTAAATTATTAAGGCCTGGTTATTGGCTTATAATTAATTGCCAGATTGTATTGTTATTAAATGCCTGGATATTTGTGTTATGTTAAAAGCCTTGAGGCATTATTCATTATGAAATGGTATTATGTTAGTTTTAGATTGCTATTATAGCCATTGAGATATATGGCTAGTTTGAGGGAGAAATAACGAATAAAGTGCACAACCCAATGTCAATACTAAAAGTATGTAGTTAAAATGATCATTAATATAATAAATAAAATGCACGACCTTTCTTTGCTTTCCAAGGGTTCATAGTCATAACACTAATCTAACCACTTGAAAAGAAATGTTTACAGTTATTTAAGACTATAACTTTAATCAAAACTATTCTAGCTATTTGAGAGAAAATGTCTTTAATTATTTACGACTGAATTTGTCATCGACTATAATTCTCAGCAACTAGCATTAATCAGAAATAAAAGATACGAATACAACCTTGTATATAAATTCCTTGATTGGGTAGGTAATACCTATTTAGGGTTTATTATTTCTATGTGCATAAAAGATTTACACGCCTCTGTCTTCTATATCTACAATTTAATGTTCATAGAGCAACTATTTCTCTTGTTGTATTTAACTTTTCAAAATGCTCTAGACTAGATAAAATAAAACCCCAATAGTAAGGTATTATGTTTATTGTCTAGAACTATTCTAAAAATATATGAAATGTATTGATTTAAGTAAATGCTAATGTATGGTAATGATTGTTAAAGCAATGTTATGGCAAGAAGGTGAATTAAATTAGCTTAGACACAACTGCTTTTGTTTTATATTGTTTTAATGAATTATTTATGCTTTTCTTCCCATAGATCTAGATATTTATATAATCTATTGAATATGAGGTAATGTAATAACATGTTAGGTTATTGGAAAGAGAGATATTGTTGTCATCCTTTATGGTTATGTGGTTGAATGTTGTCGAATTTTGTTAACATATAAAAATGCAAGGCCTTAAAACTATGTACGATCAGTCCTTAGGAATTAGTATTGGGGAATCGAAATTAATTGTTTTTACATCCCTTTAGGTGTAGATTTGGAAACTAGTGAACTAATGGTAATTACAAATAGTAATGGATCGGAATTTAATGCTAGTTGAGTCGTGGATAGTGCCTCGTTGACACAGGCGCGCCTACCAGGACACGTCCGCTCCCACCGGGACCTTCTTCTCCTTAGGCCCGAAGAGCTAGAATGCTCTTCAAAACCCCTTATCGGGAGTTTTCTACACCCACAGAAGGTTCTTTATGATCTCCCTTTGCCTATCGGGAAATCGGGCCTCGCGTAATCACGAGTCTTGAACTCACAGGTTCGGGTCTCATAGATCCCCCGAAACCCGATGAAAGTTCACCCACGTGTTCCTTGTTCTTGTCGGGAATTCTCCCGATCGAGAAATCGACACTCGCGCGGTCGTGATCCACTGCTCTCACGGATCCCCAATTTCGATCAACGATGGTACCTCTGCACCCCTTAGCCCCCTCCGGCTAACTCTTGCGCATATGACCTGCTGGTCCACAAGACCACAGTCCTTTCCCACTTTGGAGTTTCGGACTTCGCAGATTTGCAATGCGTAAAACTTACGCCTTTGGAATTCTCGATTCTCCGATTTCCGATGCCACCTGGCTTTGACTCACGGCAAGGCTCAACCTTCCAACACCTGTCCTCCACTATGGCACCTTTAACCCTGTCGGGAAATCGCGGTTCGGAGTTTCACGATTTCAAATGCGCTAGTTCACGGACCCTTCCAAGTCCCAAACTTCGATATGCGCTGACACCTGTCCTCCACTGAAATGTTATGACGGTGGGACCGTCGCGTTTCCAGATATCGTGACTTCTCTTGTCGTGTGTTTCTCATCACTGAGAATCCTGAAATGCCAAACCCCGATACACGTGCGAGCTCTCTCCTCCACGTCACCGCTTCTCCGTCGCTCTATCGGGTATCGCGAAATCACGATTTCTATTGCAACGATTCCCTTGCATGTGGAAATCTCAAAATGCTGAACCCCGAACTCTTCAGGATCCCTGGACACACGTCCTTCAGATTAACGGCTCTGATCTCGTCGAGAAATCGTGGATCGCGATTTCGTTATGCTCGAGTTTCACGACTCCGGAAACCTCTATATCCCGAACTCCGATTCTCCGGGATCGCTCGCCACGTGTCCCTGCTGTTTGGACGGCTCTGATCCTATTGGGAAATCGCGGATCGTGATTCCTTCCTACGAGAGTTCTATGCCTTTGGAAACCCCGAAATGCCGAACCCCGACTCGCTCTAGATTTCTGAGACGTGTCTCGTCCGGGATCTACGGCTATGATCCCTTCTCGGGATTTTGGGACTTATGAGGTTTTGATTCTCTTGTTCATCGAAACCCCGATGAAGCTAATATCCCGATGACTCCTCTGGGTTCCTCCTCTGCCCACTACGACTTAAACCCTACACAACTTCTCGATATCTAACGGCCGACGAGATTTCTTCTCCAGATATGATGGCTCAGATCATCTGTCCTGTGCGCTCTCCTGTGCACCTTCCTGGACGTGGAAATCCAACGGTCCAGATCTATTCTCTTCAGGCCGATCTGACGGCTGTTGAGCTCTCCTGAGCTTCCTGTGTGCTTTCTTCCTACACTTGGAAAAATTTGAATTTCTCCAAGGCCTCAACCTTTATCTGCTTCCTTCTCTACGAACCTTTCGATTTGGGTTCTTGATGTGCGTATGAGAACGCTACCCTTCCTACGCTTTCTTCTCCTTCCGAACCCTCTAAGGATTTCTTTGACTCCTGTGTCTCTGCAGAGTCTTTGCGCACCTATAGTGCTGTCTCTCCTGAGATTCCCACGAACGCTCAGACCCCTTGAGAGATTTTCTCTTCCTTCTCCTCTCCTGCAGAAGGAAAATAAAATGCCTTCTTGGCTCTCTAATTGCTCAAGCAACCTCTTGCTGAGTCTTCCTGGGTATTCAGTAACCCAGTGAAAGTTCCCCCAGTAGACCTTTCCTCTAACTCCCAGAACTTAAAGAGTTCTTTCCTCTGTTGTGCCTGCTTGCACGCTTTCTCGATGCCCTCCTAGCGGAGTCTCTTCTCCACAGAACGTTCAATAGTTCTGTTCTCCTATGCACTTATACGCCCGCTCGATGCCCTCCTGGAAGAGCCCTCAGAATCCTCAGTGATTCTGGTCTCCCTTCACACTCTCAACAGAGTTCTCCCTCAGCACCTCGTGCATGCGCTCAATGCCCACTTGGCAGAGCTCCTACAGAATCCTCAGTGATTTTGTCTGCAACTGTGTTCTCATACACAACCTTTCCTCCAAGGTGTTCAACAACCTTGAGGTCTTCCTCTTGAGTTGTTGATCTCGGTTCCTGTGCCTCAAAACGTCTTTGTCTGACTCCTCAGAGTTCATAAGTGCACTCATGCACCGGTATTCAAAGTCCGCAACACTCTGTCATGCCCTCCTGACATGAAACCTCAAAGACCCTCAACCTGAAATCAAACACACTCCCTGCAATTGCATGATAACAACACACAAATAAAACATATAATGAACACCCAGAGACATGCGTATAAGACAGAACATATGCAGGAAAAACTGCTTCTGTATTTTATTAAAATGGCAAATGCCTGTTTGTACAAGGTGTTCTCGAGCTCTCCTCGGCTCTTCTCTTCTCTATCTCCTATATTCCTAACTCAAAATGAGATCTCTAAATCTCTTTTACCTGAGGGGCTCTTTGAGCGCTTCCCTCCAGGTCTACCTACCCTATTCAATTACAATCAATGGTTGTCTAGTCCAACATCTGGATCTAGATCTCAACCGATCTTGGCATTAAAGCCGATCCTATCTAATGCCTGCTCAAGGCACAGCTTCCCTGGCTCAACAGCCTAAGCACATTAAATTTACATTCAATTCGAATTCGAATGAGGCTGCGCCTCCCTTCAGCTTTGAATATGTGCGCGCTGACATGGCTGGCTGGCTGCTGACGTGGAGCGATGCTCCTACATCACTCGTTCTAATGATGGTTGGTGGTTGTCAGAGTTCTTTGGATTGCGCTTTCCGTAGTGGTCGTGGTTTCCTTAAGTATTATTGTACTTGGTTATAATCATTTTATTGCTTGGTTTGCTTGTGTCGGGCAGGATGTAGACACCTCCATGTTCCTCAGAACAGTCGCCAGCCCTGAGACCTTAAATGGTTAAAATCGATGGGAACCTGGGCTTGAGCATTGATTATGTGTCTTGGAGGTCCTAACCATTGCAGGGTAGGACAGGCGGGTAGTTAGTCTTACTTATTGTCGTTTGATCATTGTTAAACACATGTTGTTACTGTGGTACATCGTATGTCGTCTTGCTGTGTTCGTCGTTAGGTTACTAGTTTCTGCCTGAGCAGTCGGCCAGGAGCCTATCTGACCTTCTCTCTCTCCGGAGCAGAGGACTAAGATTAAACGACCTGCTTTCTTGTGCAGAAATAGTAAAATCTATTGTTATGGATTTTTCCTTATGTCTATGTTGTTTAAATGCTTGTAGTTACTTGTTGTGCACCTTATGTATTCTTGTTGTGATCATCGTGGTTGTGTCTTGTTAGTCGTTGGGTGGCGACGTAGAGTCAAGTGTGTCTGTTTCCTCTTTACATGCGCGCACACACCTTAAAAAAAAAAAAATTGCACCTGTTATCAGAGTTTTGGTCGTAACGAGGAGGCAGCTACATTTGGTATCAGAGCGGTTTTTGCCCGCGGCTTGGGATTCGCTACGGCTTTCGTTGACATGATTAGATTTGATTATTCTATTGTTGATTGTGTTGATTGTGTGCGTGCAGGTAATCATGGTTAGAGGACACCACGGAGGCAAACGATGGGGTGCTAGGGGAGGAGGCGTGACACCTCCAGTAGCATCCACACCTGAGGGGTCTAACCCCCAGGGAGGCGAGCAGGTTCTCGGACAGGAGAAGATAGCGGTTGGCGATGTTGTTGGGATGATGAGATCTTTTCAGTGCATGTCCGAGGCACTGATCAGCCGATTGGACAGAGACGAGGCCAGGGCGCTGACACCCGCTGAGGTTCTATCGTGCGCACCGGCCGTTACAGGTAGCATTCACGGTGAACTCGAGAAGGTTAAATTTCCCGAGTTCTTTGGTGCCCCGGACGGTGCGGCCGCCGAGGCATGGTTGGAGAATATGGCGATGTTCTTTGCACTTTGCGATTATACCTCCAACATGAAGGTCCGCATGGCAGTCTTTCAACTGAAGGGGAGCGCTCTTCTATGGTGGAAGACGCTCCTGCCGCAGCTGAACATGGTCGTTGAAGATGTGTCATGGGAACTATTCGAGGAACGGTTCCGAGAGAGGTACCTTTCAGAGGAATTCATTGAGCATCAGCTCAATGAGTTCAACGCATTATGACAGGGAGGTCGTACGGTGCCCGAGTACGAGGCATGTTTCATGGAGCTGCTCCGGTATGCTCCGCACCTTAACACAGAGAAACTCAAGGTCAACCAGTTTGTGTTTGGCCTTAACGACAGCCTGCGTGCAAAGGTTAGGATTTTGATGCCTCAAACCTTGCACGACGCCGTCCAGAAGGCCCTCATAGCAGAGGAGGAGCTAATCAGTGGGCATTAGACCAAGACTCCAGCAAGACCTGCAGGGCAGGGTTCATCTGGTACACCACAGCATCAGACACCAACGAGACATATGCCGAGATATCGTGGCTTCCAGAGAGGATCCACTTTCACTACACCCAGACGACCTCCGCCTCAGTAGCGGGAAACTTATCGGGGACCACAGCATCAGCAGCAGCGTCGCCCGCAACAGCAGCAGTTTAGGCCTGTTCAGCAGAACAGACCTGGGTTCTAGGCCGGTGGGCCGTCATCTTCTTTTTCGGGTACCAGGACTACTGGGCCGAAGAAGGGGTGTTGGACGTGTGGGGAGCCACACTACCAGCGCGACTGTCCTGTGGAGAGGAACAGAGTGTCGGGATCAGCCGGACCCACTACCATGGGAAATATGGGCAAGGCCCATCGGATTCATGCGGCGGTAAATAACCGCCAGGAAGAGCACCAGTCGACTGTGCTCGAGACGACAGGTATTGTTGCTGACCAGACCCTTAGTATTTTGATAGACCCAGGTGCTACTGAGAGTTTCATTTTTGGTGCAGCGCTAAAAAGGATTAAGGTAAAGGCAATCAAACAGGACAAGTTTAACTTCATAGAGATGGCTTCTGGAGCCAAACAGAAGGTTGGAGGAGAGGTTACGGGCTGTGCCCTTAACCTGGGAGAGTTTGTCACGAGGGTCAACTTGTACGTCACGATCTTAGGATCTTATGATGTTGTGATTGGTATGGATTGGTTGGAATCACATGAGGCAATACTCAATTGTAAGACGAAATGGTTGAGCTTGGTTGATGACAAAGGACAGAGACGTGTGATTGTAGGATGGAACCAGGGAGTTTCCCTGAGGTTCATCTCTTCCTTACAGTTACGAAAGAGTATGCGCAAGGGGTGCAAGCTTGGTTGGTTGGAATCACATGAGGCGATACTCAACTGTAAGACGAAATGGTTGAGCTTGGTTGATGACAAAGGAAAGAGACGTGTGATTGTAGGATGGAACCAGGGAGTTTCCCTGAGGTTCGTCTCTTCCTTACAGTTACGAAAGAGTATGCGGAAGGGGTGCAAGCTTTATGCGATCCTTGCGTTAAACGAAAAGGGAGTAGCGGAGGGTCTAGAACACCTTTCGGTGGTGAGAGAGTTTGCAGACGTATTTCCAGAGGAGTTACCTGGGATGCCGCCAAAAAGGGAACTGGAGTTTACCATAGACCTGAAACCGGGGACTGAACCAATAGAAAGAATGCCTTATCGGATGTCGACCTCGGAGTTGCAAGAGTTGAAAATGCAACTGAAGGAGTTGCTGGACCTGGGACTGATACGTCCTAGTGTGTCACCGAGGGGTGCACCTGTTATTTTCATACGAAAGAAGGACTGATCGTGGAGGCTTTGCATTGACTATCGTCAGCTGAACAAGGCTACGATCAAGAATCAGTATCCCTTACCAAGAATTGATGATCTGTTCGATCAAATGAAGGGTGCGACGGTGTTCTCCAAGATTGATTTGCGATCAGGGTATCACCAGTTACGGATCAAGGAGGATGATGTCCCTAAGACTGCCTTTAAGACGAGATTTGGACATTACGAGTTTACCGTTTTATCGTTTGGACTGGCAAACGCCCCAGGGGTATTCATGAGTTTGATGAACGGAGTGTTCCGCGAGTACTTGGACAAGTTTGTCCAAGTATTCATTGACGATATCTTGATCTACTCTCGGACGACGGAGGAGCATGATGAGCACTTGCACTTGGTACTACAGTGTCTACGAGAGCACAAATTGTATGGGAAGTTGTCCAAATGCTCTTTTTATCAAT
>JZKD02S1749626.1:56421-75672 GCA_000966675.3 Picea glauca | reverse complement strand
TTAGTCTAACGATATAATTCATGGTCCTTTAATTAGCAACAAGTCTTCCATCTAGATATAGACTAATTGAAGCAGGAAAACAAAAGTTACAAACTAATACAAAGGGAAAAGATTACGAGATTTCGGTTGAATGTTTGCACAATATAAAGGTCTCACTTACATGCTTTGTCGTCATGAAATTGAAAAGTGAAAGAAATCAACAAATCATACGGTCATGTTCTCGTAATAATAAAATCCAATTTCAACAATCACACCTTCACAAAAGAGACCCAGCCAATTTGATGCAAATAGATCTGTTGGACAACACGTTTAAGAAGTGATTTTGTGTTTCAAAGGGAAATGAAAACAAAATGCTAGTTGGGCAACCAACAAATGGTGACTCACTGGGCGAAGCAGTTATCTTTGTACTATCAAACTTTCATCTCAGGGAAAAAGAACAAGACTTGTAGATGGTTTTTAAGCTGGTTTGAAACAAATTCCCCTTTCAGATCACACAATATTAAGATTAGCTCATATTTATAAAAGATTACCATGATTACAATCAGAAAAGAAGAATAAATGCTTTTACAGAGGATTATAGCCTGAAAGTGTGTTTTGATCAAAGGGTAACGATGTTTATAAAAATGACTTCAATACCGTTGACAGAGCCATTTCTTCCATCAAACATTTATAGCCTCAACATGGATGTCATTTAACCCACTCAAGTACTTTAATCCGAACTAATAGTTGTATATTCATGATATATACTCCTGTAGAAAGTTAACTTATAAGCACATACTTGCTATATCTCGAACCCGACATTGCTTTGCTGCCAGCAGGCCTATTCAGTACCCTGACGAGTTTACACACATTTCCCACACTTAAGTGTTTTCAACCTTATTACGTCATTTATAATGATATAATTTAGAGATTTTGTAAATGACAAAGAGAGAGGGGTGAGACTAGAGATTGATTATAGGACATGTATATGATTGATCACTAATTATTTTCTTTCAGTACTGGAAGTTTTATCATGGTTTAGATATTTTAGATTTCAATTAAGAAATCATGTAGAGAATGGGGAAGCGCTTAAAAGTGATATTTTAAGAAAAGGGACAGTGTAAAAAGTATAAAGATAATCGTGATTCCCAAAGATCTCGACACATTTAAGGGGTAATACTCTGAAAAAAAGCGTTTAGGATTTCATAACACTCAACTAACTTACAAATCAATTATCTGAGATAAATCTTAACATCATAAACTGTTTGAACTGTTTGAAACTGCTTTTAAAAACATAAGTCTTGAAATGAATGCTTCCTTCGACAATCACTCTTTTATTAGAAATATATTGATTCAAAAAGAAAACAAGATGAAAATTCAATCAAAGCAATTAAAGAAAACAAAAAAAAAACACATAACAAACCGAATCAGATTTTGTTAATGGGATTCAAAATCAGAAGTACATCAAAACAAACAAAATTGAAATAGCAAAAGCACACATTAAAAATAATTTGACCAAAAAAAAACCAAGCCAACCTCTCATAGAGAATGAGGATCAAAAGGAAGAACTACAAAGTTCAGAGTTTTGCATATATCCAGGTTCTTTTCTTAAGATAGTGATGCATGATCATTTTGACCAAGCTTATTATTAAAAGTCACAGAAAAATCCTTAACCAAGATGAGTGCAATTACGTGCAATGGTAAGCTATGTTTGTTAGGGTAAAACTAAGATCAAATCCCTAATATCTTTATTAATGCTTCATAATATCTGAAATCATTGCATGATGCTGCCAAGTTTTGAAAAATAAACATTTAATCAAGATAGTTGTGAAAAGGAAAAAGAAAGGAATTGAAAGAAGACTTCCTTGACAACATTCAGATGATGGTTCTCTTTGCATACCCACGTGCCTTCATAACTACATTATTCAAAGGAAAAAGTGAAAAGGGAAGAAAAACCCAAAAGGACTCTACTCATACACCTACTCTAACTTCTACATAGATCAAAATGCTATGTAAAATCGTATTTCCAGTGCAGCCACAAGAGCATCTTCAATCCTACAAGGCATAGAAAGTCGAAAATCAGAATAAAAGAATGTAGTATTTGCAGATAAAAAATAAACATGTCATGCTTACCTCCTATATATTCATTTAAAAACAAAGCAAGCATGACCTTACCATTCTTTTGAAACTTCTTGATGTATGAATCCTCCAAGCATTCTGCAATATTGTCGTGATATGGGTCATAATGGCATGGAAGAATGTAAGTAAGTTTGGAAAACTTGTCAATACTATGGGGACCTGACATAACCATCAACCAAGGCTGAAGTGCCCCATCCTCCTGAAAATTCTCCAAGTGTTCATTAATTTCTTCACATGGAGGACCTAAAAAAATCATGTCATGCTTACCTCCTAGATATTTAGGTAGAAACAAAACAAGCACAATTTTATTTTTATTATGAAGATTTTTTAGATATGAATCCTCAAGCCATTCTAAGATCATGTCATAAAAATTAGGATGCAAACTATGACTTCTATGAACTAGATCTGTCAATGGGGAACAAATCATAAGAGGATTCATGAAATCAATTAGATTACTGGTTTGAACACTTCCATTGATGAGATGGACCGTTTCAAAATATGAAGCATAATCATTAAAATTCGAACTAACCAAAGAATGAATATGCAATGTAGAATATTTGATCTCCATAAGAATAAGTGCATTGTCTTTTTCAAAAATAAATTGTGTGAAATCATTTTGCAACATGTCTTTTTTCCATGCGAGTGATGAAAGTGAAAGAACGTCAAATCCAAATTCATAAATGTTATGTTCGAAATTAATTTCACCAAATCTTCACATATCGAAAAGATCTGATTGTGATGGAAAATAATAAGATATCGTGGGTAAAGTATCATGTCCACCAGAATCTAAGAAGATATCGATATATAAAGAGTAAAAGGAATCATAAATGAGCACATGAAAAGATTCTCTTGAGCTATGATATTTAACAATGGTATTCTCAAGACATTCCTCTTCACTTTCCTTAATACTTTCACTTTGTTTTGGTGACAAATCCTTCAAAATAATACGATCATCTAAATTTGTCTCCTATATGATAGACAATTCAAAACTTTAATGACAAGAATCTAATCTTTCCTATGGATAAGGTATAATTTGTGGATGAAGGTTTAAGGTTTCTTCTTCAAATTGCAGACTTATATCTCTAATCAGTTTCATTGGAATGTTAGAATGCTTAAGATCATTTTCATCACCTAAGTATACTTCAATAATTGAATTTAAGTACTGATTAGAGCAAGAGTTAGAAGAATATGGACATTCACCTTGACCCAACATCAAATATTCTTCCACGATAGTCGAGGAATGAATATACAATGATTCAGAGGAAAAGCCAGTTTGGTTGTCAGTAAGAACCTTTTCAATGGATTCTACCTCCCTTTATTGTTCAAAATTTTTGGATGGATTCCTCTCATCCTGTAAACATAATTCTTCTCGCAATTGAGTGATAGGATTTGTAACTGATTCATCATTCACAATTGAAAATGGTTGGATGAAAGGGGCACAAACACCAGAGAGGAGATTTAGTACAAATGACATGTCATCAAGATGAAATTTACAGAGAACATGATGGATTCTTGTTAAAAATACCTATGGAGATGAATCGTCATTGATTAATAGAGCCTGAAATTCTTCACATAATCGATTGTAATCATATATTTCAAAAGCATCTAAAAATTTCTCGACAAATTGAAACCAATCAATAATGCGATATGATGGAAAATACTCAAACCAATGTTTAATTCGACCCCTGAAAGTAAAAGAGAACAATATACATAAAACCTTTCAATCAGAAATATCATGCTTGATGCATTTACACTAAAACTTGTTAAGATGGTCTTTTGCAGATACATTCCCCCCACCATAAAAGATGAGTTTGGACAAGCGAGAGAATATCTTGTTGGGAATATCAAGTAATAAGAAATGGAAAGCATGTTCCAACACAGTGATTTGGGGAGCCATGGGAAATTAAACAAATACTTATGCAAGGCCATCTTGTCAGTCTGGCCTGCCTTCTAGTGCATTTCAAGATGACATAGAAGAAGAATTTATAAATCTAGAATTATGACAGGCTAAGGGGTAAAACATTTAATCATTAAATTTACCTCGACCCTCCTTCTAGCGCCATTTGTTGATGGGCATATGTGACACACCCGTCAACTGGAAGGGAAGATCCAATCTGAGGTTGTCTAGTTAACCCAAGCCATTTAGAATAACCTACCCTGACAGGTTTTATGGCTCTGTTAGCCAATGGAAATACTAAAGTTAACTAAGAAATACAATTAAAATATTCTTCAAACTGTTTTTAAAGAGAAACTTGCAAATTTGGAGCATCTCCAACGATTTACTTGTCCCATCAACCTTCGAAAATAGATCCTCTTCACACCTGAGAACAAAAACTAAATTTAATTTAGAAAAAGAAATCTAATAAACTAATTAAAGACAAGCTACAAAATCTACGATTATGTAGCTAGTAAAAAAAATAAAGTTGCGATAACAGAGCAATCAAAACGTTGATTCTAAGAAATATGTTTACCAATTATCAAGTTGAAATGGATTATTTTTAGGTAAGTCAAAACAACCATGCAATCAGTCAATGCTTTAATATAGAAAAACAAAAAAAACAATAAAAAAAACTAAAACAAATTACCTAAATCAAATGTTTGAAAACACAAACTCGTGAATTTCTGAGCATTAACATTTGTAGACCTTTAAATAAAGACATCACTAGATTTCTTGGGTTTTTGTTTTCCCAAGAAAAGCTTTTCTCAGACCTCAAACTATAATTATCTCTATCAAGCTCTTGATTTCATCTCATTATCTGGTTAAGGCACATTTACAAATATGGGACATCTCCATAATACCTCCGTTTCTATGACTGACAACCATTACAATTCATAGGACCTGAATATGTTTTAGGATACTGGTTATTCCTATCATAGGGGTTTTTATTCCTCAGGGGAGGGCCAATAACTGACAGGATTTCAATTCCACAGAGAGAAGAGGGGGAAAGGATTTCCTCAAACGAAACAGATTTTCTGAGAAATTTCTCTTTAGAAAAAAAGGCATATCTCTGAAATCACTTTGTTTCTGAAGAAATTTCCCTTGTGGAAGGTAAATGACCCTGTTTTGGAGATGGTTTTTTAATGGTTTTTTCAAAAGATTCATCGTTTTCCTAGAATCCATCCCTCAGAATCATCTCTCAGTTCTGGCATGGATTTGAACTCTGTTATGCTATTGCGGGTAAGTAAAGCCTGAGGGCAATTCAATTCTTTATTTTACATGAGCCATAGTTTTAAAGGTAAACCAGGAGGCAAACAAAAATTATTCATGAAGGGGAAAATGTTGTGACACCAGTAGATCAAACCAATATACAACGAATGAGGTTGGACGAACGTACATGATGTCAAGCACAAATTCGAAGGTCTAGGAGTATTCTCCCATTATCTCCCACTCCAAGAACTGATTATTTCCTATCAGCAAGAGAACATGGAGATCGAACAACAAGAAACCCATGTAACCCTCACAACTTTCCATGAACTAACAACCCAATTCCGAGGAGATTAACACACACAATGTAATGATTCATTTTGATGGTGGACAGGTCAGGGTATAGGAGGTTTTCATCATTAACCATTAAATTGTGATACGACATATGTAAGTGCTGAAGGGTCATATCGAAAAGGTTAAGAGAGGTGAGATTTAAACCTTGTCTCCAATTAATTTATTAAACATATTAAACAAGGTTTCAATTCATATTAACCCATGGATTCTTTTAAACGAAAAACCCATACCCTTTTTAAGATCAAGCTAAGTTCCTAGGAGGAGATCCATACTTAGTCTAATGATATAATTCATGGTCCTTTAATTAGCAACAAGTATTCCATCTAGATATAGACTAATTGAAGCATGAAAACAAAAGTTACAAATAATACAAAGGGAAAAGATTACGAGATTTCGGTTGAATGTTTGCACAAGATAAAGGTCTCAATTTCATGCTTTGTCGTCCTGAAATTGAAAAGAGAAAGCAATCAACAAATCATACAGTCATGTTTTTGTAATAATAAAATCCAAATTCAACAATCACAGCTTCACAAAAGAGATCCAGTCAATCTGATGCAAATAGACCTGTTGGACAACAAGTTTAAGTAATTTTGTGTTTCAAAGGGCAATGGAAACAAAATGCTAGTTGGGTTGCCAACAAGCTGGCGGGCATTGAACTTACACAACAGGAAAACGAGGCCACATCTATAGTAGCCTACTATGAAGTCTTGTATTGTAACATGGACAAGTCCCTGTAGGTCATGATTGACATTACCTTTGAGGTATATTATTAGGGAGCATGGAATGTATTTACACAGACTACCATAATCAACAAGGCCATCATTTATGTGCACGGTCAATAATACCAGTTCGAGGTTAGTGAACACTTTTACCATATGAGATCACAATTGATTGTCGATAGCATCAATATGGAAGTAGAGTTAGAGGGATTTGGTTTCTTGTTATCATAGCACCGTGTTGAGTTGGCCATAGAATAATGGGTCCAAGAAAAAAAGGAATATAAAAAGAAACAATGAATAACAAACTTATCGTAGGTAGGTGCATAGGAAGGAGGTGAAGTAGGGGCTCAAAAAAAGAGACCGTGACATGACATGGACCGAGAGATGATGTCAAAATCAATTAAGTCAAATGACTAAGAGCAACACAAATTATTGGGGTCCATCATCATCATTGAGCAACATTTGATCTATTAATTAGACAATCTCTATAGCCCCCTCCGCCTACTACCAATACAACAAGAAATCCAAAAACACATGATATTTTGGCATCACTACAAGTGAAAGGTACCATTATTGCTTCCCAAGAGTAGGTTGTATTCCTATGCCAAAATGGAAGGAAAAAATTCTTGCTAGTACAATTCCACTAGTCCCAATAATAGGTCGCAAGTAGAGGAGGGTTCTTGCTACCATGACCATTTACTTCCCATAAACTAACACTACAATAACATGTGTTTCTAGGTAATCCATGAAGAATTACATTCATAAAACTAACAATAATCCTCGTCCCTATGCCCATGGAAAAGTCAAGAAATAATTATTGCTAGTACAATTCCACTAGTCCCAACAACAGGTCGCAAGTGGAGGAGGGTTCTTGCTACCATGACCATTGACTTCCCATCAACTAACACTACAATAACATGTGTTTATGATTAGTCCATGAAGAATTACATTCATAATACTAACAATAATCCCCGCCCCTAGGCCCATGACAAAGTCAAACTCGAATGAACTAAATAATGACATGTTGAGGATAAAAGAAGGAGAAGAAGTGTGACTACTAGACAATAGTTCGTTCACTTACTTGTCCCGGGAGGAGGAATAACAAGTTGTAGTGTAACCAGGCATACTCATTGAACAATTTTTGAAAAAAATTGCCCCCACCACCGAGGCCAAAATGAAAAGTAAGAACTTCAGGCTCTATAAGGAAAAAGGTTGCCAATGTAAATGAACTTACAACAAAAAAGAGAAGCATTTTGTGGCATCCTTTGGAAAAAAGTTTGGATGTCCAATCATCTTAGCAATGGGGGGGAAGCAAGGGTTGGTGATAAATAAGTACATGCATCTAAACCTAGAAATTTGACCTAAGGAAGTAACCCCTTTAGTGTTGGTTCACCACATATTCAACTCGAGGTTGGTAGAGTCTATAATCCATTGGTTGCATTACACATCTTTGGCTCTAGGTATGAGTTCATAGTCAAGAGTGGGGAGAAGGAATCCATGAAAAACTCAACATGAAAAGAAAGTAGTAGAGTAGATCTATTAAACATACCACAAGCTTCCATTTCCTTGGAAGATGTTTGTAAGGGACACACAAATTAGATGTAACATGCCATAGACTTGCAAAAGATGAACCTTTTCTCCCTTGCCAACATTATCATAGTTTCAAACAAGGAAATGAAGGGAAAGTTTGGGATAGGGATGAATTTATTGATGTTTTAGAGTGGGGAAGAAACAATTTGGGATATATAAGGGTTGGTTTGGGTCATTTCCTAAAAATTGTACTAATAGACTAGAACTAAAAATTCTTGGGGTTAAGGTAAAATAAATGGAATTTTGTAGTCTCTAATGTCAAATACATATGTCCTAAACATGATTATCACATTCTATGGGTTGTTAGTTTTCCAATTGTGGTTTTTTTTCTTCAAACAAAGTCCATATGCAAAAGTTATGCCCCCAACAAGGTAATCATCAAATTATTCCCCACGGGTCCAAGTGGAAGCGATGTCATCTCACCATAATTCAGACATGGAGATATTAATGCATGGAAATTCACTAGATACTTGTAGAAGCATCATGGATATTCCAACAGAGTTTTGAAACCTTAAACCTAACCCCTAATTTGAGTGATAAAACATATAGTCTAAGGAGGGAAATTGGTTCACTTTCTTTAGCCGCCATTGTTGTTGTTCCAGAGTATGAGTAGTGAGTGTGGAGGAGATACTAACATAGTGCAAATATTAATGCATACTATAGAGGAATATATAATACCATTGTGTCTCATAGATTCACAACAAGCTTGGGAAACTTTGTAACATGTATTATAGTCTCCATGACATAAGAAGACAAAAGGGACAATCCTTCATTTCTTGTTGGTTTTCATGTATCAAGTTTTGAGGGTAAATTTGTGTGTTGCAGTGTGTGTGTGTCTTTGTTGTTGTAGTTTTAATTGCATGTCACATTAGTTAAATAATTGGGCTGGTTTGCTTGTATCTTATTAAATCACTAAAAAGTACAAAAAAATAGTCTTGATGTCAAGCATACTCTCAATGTAGTTGTATAGTTTTTTTGGTGAGTCAACTATTGGAATTTCCAAGATGGTTTATATATTATTGGAGTTTGATTTATGGACCTAAATGACATGATATATTTTGATGAGTTGAATTTATGGGTTACAATAGAAAAATAAAATACAATCATGTGAGACCTTTATATCGCATTGTAAATAGCTAAACTACACTAAGTTCCTTATTGGCTCCATTACAACCAATGCTATTTGTGTCTTGTATTAATTGGCTTTCCTGCATTCTTGAGTTAATGCAATGATTTGGTTATTGTTTTGACAAAGTACACTTCTATGTTGTGGTTTTTTTCTTATGTTGATGTTATGGTCTATGCTTTATTTAAATTTGTGTGTGTTGAAATGTGATAATGCCCCCTGTATACTATGGTTAGAGTATGCCATCAACAACACGTACATAAAAGAGACAACCATAAATAAATCATAGAGGAAGTTTATGAAATGTATTTGGAGTATAGTTAGATTTCCCCAAGTTTGTTACCGTCTCTTAAACTCAATCACTATTTTTATTTTCCAAGGAAAAACCTGAGAGGAATCACGAGGGATACTTCCCCACATTTGTGGATTCCATATATACTAAAATCATTGACATAGATTGCTGCACCTCACTCATGGGGATTTGAACTAGGCACATGCTAGCACAAACTAGCCAACATGACAACTAATTGAGCTAACCCCTTGGGATAAATTCCATCATTATTATTGTACCTATATTCAAGTTAAGATTAATCTTATCATAAGTTTGATATGTTTAAGGAGTTATCTCTCTCATAACCTTTGCTTCGATATTGTGTAGTTTAGGGTTTGTTCTAATCAATTAAATACATGCATGTAAACTACATAATAAAGAACTTGAATGGGAATAACCCTTCATTTCCTCCTCTTTAAATTTGTATTAGATATTATCATCTATATGTCTCAATTGAAAACACTTGTATTTGAAGCCATGTTGTTGACATTCGTCATGGAATGCAGGTTGAGTGTCATTGCAGTGGGTTGTTGGGGATTTTGAACACAAGCCAAGATGAAGTCAATCCATTGGCATTGTTTGGAAAGTTTCCAAGTTTTTTTGGATTGAGATCCAAGTGTGAGATTATTTTTCTAGACTCATTGATTCTTTTGCTCAAGTAATAATGGGAGAAGACATCTGCTAAGAGATAGAGGCATTTAACTTCCTAGGTAGGTCTATAAATATGAGTGAGAGAAACAAACCTTTGCAAAACAAATTTATAAAATACCTAGAAGCAATCCCTCAACTCAATCTTCCATCATTGAAACCAAGAAGAAAATATCTCATTTTGTCTAAGTTCATGTTGATTCAAAAGTTTATAGGCCTTAATCCTAGCCCAAAATCTATATAATCACGAATAACAAAGMAATGRACTCCAAAGGTTTAAGGACATATAACATCATTTGCATTTAGTTGAGGTTATTTTCTTTTTCTTCTTCACTTTTTTAAATATGGAAGAATGYGATTTAATTTTTGATTTRGACCCTACTTCATGGGATCCCAGGGAATGCATCTRTCACCTTAGTTTCTTGGCTTCAACCCMAAARAGGAAATTATAACAACCCCTATGTGGGTTATGCTACCRCAACTCCCTTTGATTTTTTGGTATGAAAAATCTCTCAGAGATATCTGAAAGAAGCTAGGTCMATTCATTGACCGAGTAGAACCAAAAGGAAACTTKTTCTCTTGTGCATGAACATGTAGGGAGGTGGATTTGGAGAAGGGTATTACATAAGTGCTACAAATAAATCTTGATGGATGTAGYCGCCAACAATCACTAGATTATGAGAAATTTCCTTTTAATAAGTTTAGTAGTGTTCCTAGTAGGTGCATAAGTTCCCAATGTAAAGGGCCACAACATTAAAACYTGACCCAAGAGGGACCRYTCAAATATAGTAATAAAAAATTTGAAGTACTTGGAAATCTAGATGATATGAAAAAGAAAAAAGACCCCAAATATGGGATAATCAATCCTAAAGGTGGTGCAGATCCATTTGTCTAAGAAAATACATAGGTCCATGACCTAATAGAAGAGAAAAAAATAGAGGAGGGATAGGAGAAAGAAGACGAAGCAAAGGAATCAAAGGATGAATTAAAGGAATCAAAAGAGGAATATGAGGAAGAAAAATGGGAAGAAGTGGAGCAAAATATTGTATCCCCTCTTGTCGATTCAGTTCAACATACCCATATGCTTGAGACATTTGAATCTCTCACTTTCACAAGAGTCTTGGAGAAATCCCCAAATCCCTCTCCTCCTCTCACTCGAGGAAGGAAATACAATCAGGACCAAACAAAATATGAGGTAGAGTTGAATATCCTCTTGGGACACCAACAAAGATTAGATTCTCTCATGTTTAATGGGGAAAGAACACTCAATAATCGTTAATAATGTATTATTTATGCATTATACTATGTAATCAATTTGTAAGACTATCCTTGTACTCAAGAATATTATAGGAACAATATTTGTAGAAAAGTTCACTCTCTCTCTCCCCAATTTCATTGGGAGGAGGGAATATTTGCAAGTTATGATCTACCTTTATCAGCTTTGTATCACCAAGCTATCTGGTGCAATTTTTTTTTTTTTTAATATAAACTATAACCATTTCAGTAAATAAATAAGATATGATCATCTATACAAATAATCTCATAGTTTGAGATTTTTATTCAATATAAAAAGTTGAGGTGTATTGCCATTTTCGTTAGAGAACTATAGTTAAAAATAATAATATAGATAAATTCAATTTTGAAATGGATATAATTAAAATGTTGTAAGTTATATAACGATGTGTGTTGTAATTGTTAAATTTAGTTTTAATAATGAATAAAAATGAAACACACAAAGTAGAGTCTTAATGAACACTTTGAAATATATTGATGGAGAATAAATATTGTTGAATGTGACTACTACATTGTGCAAGATTTAGTGATGCATTGTATGTTATATGTTAATAGGTGGAAACTGTTGGGTATGTGTTATATTACTTGCATGAGTAGTAGTGCTTGAGTGTTGTGCCGGGCATGCAGGGGGGAGAATGCTGCCCGTGCGGGGGTTTGGGGGCAGTGCCCCTGAGAAAAAAATTATGCCTCGAAAAATGTGTCACATATCTAGGTGGTTTTTCGACACATGGTTTCTTTGTCGATGGTTTTCTATTTCCGGTTAAGGAATTAGGGTTGTTGACTAATCCAGGTCATTGAGTTAGGATTTTGGATGCCGCTGGCTCCTATATGTATATTGTATTGTAAACAATGTAACACAATGAATATATAGAATATGCTAGTTTTCCCGATTTGGGTTTCCAAGGGAAAAATCTCTGTGTAATGTTTGTATTTGCCATTGTATATTTTCTGTTCTTTTACTGAATATCTGTTTGCAGTAAATATTGTACAAGGTTAAAATCTACATTTGGTATAACAGATTTGTTGGCTTCAGGGGGGCGCCTTTGTGGTCAAGGGTTTGGCTCAGAACTGTGATAAGCCTTGTTACAATGGGAGATCTACGGTATTGATTTTTCAGGTGAAAAGAAATGGCAAGCAATTCAAAGATGGAGATCGAGAAGTTTAATGGGAAAAGTTTTGAGCTATGGAATCTCAATATGGAAGATCTGTTGGTGGAAAGAGATCAGTGGATCATGGTAGATCCAAGTACTTCACCTCCAGGAACTTCAACAAATGACTGGAAAAAGTTGGATCGGAAGTTGTGTCTCTCCGATTCAATATTACTGAATGTGTCAAAGGAATCTACAACCAAGGATTTATGGGAAAAGTTGGGGAAGTTGTATTAGTCTCAATCCATGGTAAATAAACTATTCCTGAGAAAGAAGCTGTATAACCTGAGGATGAGAGATGGGGACTCGGTGGCAGAGCATTTGAACGCCTTCAATACTGTGGTAAGTTAGTTAGTATCTGTTGAGATTAAAATTTCAGATGAAGATAAATGTATTATTTTATTGTGTTATTTACTAGACTCTTGGGATAGTATGGTTGTGGCCATAGGTAGTAATACAACTGCCTTGAATTTTGATGAAGTGGTCTCATCCTTGTTGTCGGAGGAGATGAGACAAAAGAATATGGAAGGACAGAGCAGATACGCATTATTTGCAAGAGGATGTTCCCAGGAAAGGAATAGATCTAATTTCTCAAGTGGGAGATCTAAGTCTAAGGGTAGATCTAAATCTCCCAGAAAGTTTGTAAGGTTATGTTGGAGATGTGGAAAAGAAGGGCACTACAAGAAGCAGTGTAGATCCAAGGTTGAGAAAAAGAAGGGATCTGAAGAATCTCATTCTACATAAGAAAAAATCTCCAAGGAAGAAGGAGGGGATGTGTACTTGGCTTCTTCAAGCACACATGCAGATCATGAGGCATGGTTGGTTGACTCTAGGGCATCCTTTCATATGACTCCCCATAGGGATTGGTTCTACGAATATGAAAGGTATGATGGAGGTAATGTTTTCTTAGGTGATGATTCGACAACCATAATCATAGGACGAGGAAAAGTCAAGTTGTGGCTCATAGATGGAAGGATTAGAACACTGCCTGGTGTTCTGCACATCCTAGGTTTGGCCATAAATTTGATTTCTGTAAGCAAAATGGACGATGCAGGGGTAAAAACAATATTTGAAAAGGAAACCCGCAGGATGGTTCGAGGAGCAATAATGTTGTTGAAAGGAGTTCGGTTTGGAACTCTGTATAAGCTAGAAGCAAGAATTATTAGTGATGGGTGTAATAGTTCCATTGTTCATGATATTGGAGTTTAAGAAGAAAGAACTGCTACAGTATCTGGAGAAAAGGTTACGATGTGGCATCAAAGACTGGGGCATATCATAGAGAAGGGTCTTCGACTACTACACGGTAAAGGTATGGTTGAAGGTATGTCTAACTATTCTTTGGATTTTGATTTTTGTGAACATTGTCTATATGGGAAGAAAAATTGGGTAATATTCCCCTCTGGTGCAAAGAGGGCAAAAGGAATCTTACAACTAGTTCACAGTGATGTTTTTGGACCTGTGTCGGTCCCATAATTGGGAAAATCTGTGTACTATGTCTCATTTATAGATGAATTCTTGAGGAATACTTGGATATATTTCCTTAGGAAGAAATCTGAAGTCTTTGACAAGTTTAAAGAGTTTAAGGATCTTGTTGAGAATCAAATAGAGAAAAGAATTAAGGTGTTGAGGACAGATAATGGTGGAGAGTTCTACGGGAATGAATTTGAAGAATTCTGTAAGAAGTGTAGTATAGGAAGGCATAATACTACTCCATATACACCTCAGTAGAATGGAGTTGTAGAAAGGATGAACATGATGTTGATGGAAAAAGAAAGGTGCATGCTCAGTGGTGCCGGGTTAGGGTAAGAATTCTGGGCAGAGGCAGTGGGTACTGCATGTTACCTGGTCAATAGGTCACCCTCATCAGCGTTGGATGACAATACTCCACAAGAGGTATGGACTGGTAAGGAACCTTCTCTCACACATCTCAAGGTATTTGGCTATGATGCATATGTTCATGTTCCAAAGGAAAACAAGAGTAAGCCAGATAAGGAAGCTGAAAAGTGTATCATTATTGGATACAAAGATGGTCTCAAAGGTTATAAGCTTTGGAACCCATAAACTAAGAAGGTAGTGTATAGCCGAGATGTGGTATTTAGAGAAATGAAGGATGATGTTAAACAATGTTAGCTTTTTAGCTCGGGAGGTACTCCGCATGTTTTGTCTTGTATGCGGATGTTACCTTAATACTTACACTACCAGACACTTAACTTTGTAATAGTTTTTATAAAGTTGTTTTAATTGGTTCTTTTATTAAAGTGACTTTTTAATAAAGTGTACCTTCTATTTTTAAAGTGACTTTATTTTCATAAAACACTTATGTAATAAAGTGAAATTCACTTTAATTTTAAATGAGACATTTTGGAGGGAATGAATCATGACCCTTGATCTTGGAAAAGGCAAGATCTAATCTTAGCCTTTGGATCTAGGGTTGGGGAAGGTGAAAAAATATTTTGGGGGGGGAAATGTCATTTTCAGATTATAAAATAATGCATTGGGTAGTGTGCAAGACATGTCGAATGTCGAGAGAGGACATTGGGAGGAGAGTTAGAGAGATTTTTTGAGCAAGCTTGAGAGAGGAAAGTGAGCAGCAAAGAGGGCACATTTTTCGAGGAAAGTGGGCACAATTTCTGAGAAAAAATTTCTGTGATTTTTGGCTGAATTTTTTTTTTCTGCTGTGGGAGACCATACTGTATGGATCCATACAGTCTGTATGATTCTGTACAGTCCATACAGCCGTACAGATTTGACATGGAAATCGAGGCGATTTTTGGCATGATTTTCGAGGCGATTTTCAGATTTTCGGTGGTTGTTTTTGGGCCGTATGGAACAATCCGTACAGTGGACTGTGGGCAGGAAAAACAACGTACAAAAGAGGCAGGACAACAGTACGATTTTGGCACAGAAAACGAGGTAGATTTCTGTGGGACAGATTTGGTGCTATGAGGTATTTTCCTTGGCTGGAAATGTTATTTTGTTGTTGATATGTACTTTCCTAAAGCTGAATAATAAATATCTCTCTCTCTCTCTCTCATTGGGTTTCCCCACATTGGGGTTTTCCCTGACATTTGCCTAAATTTTTTCGTGTTATGGGTTGTTGTCCACTGTGTATTTCCGCTGCATATTTTTTCTCAGCAATGTGTATTTCTGCTTATGGAAATTTCTGAATGTGGGTTTTATGCATTTCTGAAATTTATGAAGACAGTTATCTCTAGGTTGCTAAGTGTTTGACAGAATATTAGCTTGCTGATTTTTGTCATTAAAAATATACATGGTATCAGAGCTTTGTCTCTGGCAGTGGGCAGTGTGATATTTGGGCAAAAGGGTGTGATTGTTTTCCTTGAGTTGTGATAGGGAATATGGCTGCAAGCATTAGATATGAGGATCGGTTGGATGGCATTTCCAACTACTTGCAGTGGAAGGTTCATTTGTCAGCCGTTCTCAAGAAGAACAAGATCTATAACTATGTCAGCTCTGTTGTAGCAGCTCTCGCAGCAGATCCTGTTGCTTTGGACTTGCATGAGGTCAAGGAAGCCAGAGCTCATAGGATTATTCTGGATGGGGTGAAGGATCACCTTATCCCACACTTGGCTGAGAAAAAGACTGCCAAGGAAATGTGGGATGCACTTAAGAACTTGTTCGAGGCGAAGAACGAGAACCGAAAGATGGCCTTGAAGGCTAAGTTGCATGATACCAAGATGGGTAAGGAGGAGAGTGTCTCTTCTTATCTTACCCGGGTGGCTCAAGTTAAAGATGAGATGGCAACTGTTGGAGAGGTCACTTCGGATTCTGAGTTGGTGAGGATAGCCTTAAATGGCTTCACCAAAGATTGGGAAGTCTTCATGAAGTGCGTGGTGGGTCATGAGCATCTACCAGATTGGAGAAGATTGTGGGATGATTTCACTCAGGAGGAGATCCGGGAAAGATCTCAGAGCAGTGATCAGAAGACAGACAGAGCTGATGAGAATGTTGCTCTTGTGACAAAGAGAAAGAAGAAAGGAAGTTATAGAAGGGACTTTAGTAAAGTCAAATGTTATTGTTGTAACAAGTTGGGGCACCTTGCCTCTTAATGTCCTGAGAGGAAGAAGAAGAAGAAGGAGTCAGAGGAGCCTGAGACAGCTGCTATAGCAACCATGGAGGACTTTGCTTCAAAGTTCGATAGGGAATTTTCTTTGGTTACCCTAGTTTCCAGTGTCGACAGCGGAGGATTCAGAGGTGATGTCAGATGGATTGTGGATAGCGGAGCCTCTAACCACATGACGAGAATCTGGCGAGTATTCCTAGACTTCACAAAGATTGGTCCTGGCCAATAGGTGGTAAATGAAGGTGGTATGGCAAGAGTTGTACGTGGAGTTGGGAATGTTAGATTCCAACTAAATTTTGGGGGACTCTTGGAGATTGACGGAGTTCTCTTTGTTCTAGGGTTGAGTGTTAACTTGCTCTCAGTCTCAGCTTTGCAGGATGTAGGGATATTGCGTATTGTTCAAGAGGGAACATGTCTTTATCTACAGAGAGGGAGTGGACTCGGTAGAGCTGTAGTTGATCGGTAACCGGGTGAATAGGTTGTATATGTTAAGAGGACAACCTATGATGTATGATTCAACGTCGAATGAGGAGCGTGAGGAGGCTTCTGAGACTGCGGTGGTGCCAAGGTATCAGTCTTGCATTCCGAGAGAAGAGAGCGAGTCTCTTCTGAGTACTGGCAGAAGGCTAAGCCAGGTTGATCGAACCGATGCTCAAGATGAAGTGAGCTCAGGGTTCCGGGAGGTTTCCAGGAGAAGATCTTCTAGTTCGAGTTATGTGTAGGTGTTTTGGATGGCTCCAGGTTCAGAGGGAGCTCCTACTGAGCACAGTGTGATGGGACCAGATGATGGAGATGACAACGAGTACATCCCTTGCTAAGAGGGAGTGTTAGCTTTTTAGCTTGGGAGGTACTCCGCATGTTTTGTCTTGTATGCGGATGTTACCTTAATACTTACACTACCAGACACTTAACTTTGTAATAGTTTTTATAAAGTTGTTTTAAGTGGTTCTTTTATTAAAGTGACTTTTTAATAAAGTGTACCTTCTATTTTTAAAGTGACTTTATTTTCATAAAACACTTATGTAATAAAGTGAAATTTACTTTAATTTTAAATGAGACATTTTGGAGGGAATGAATCATGACCCTTGATCTTGGAAAAGGCAAGATCTAATCTTAGCCTTTGGATCTAGGGTTGGGGAAGGTGAAAAGACACTTTTGGGGGGAAAATGTCATTTTGAGATTATAAAAGAATGCATTGGGTAGTGTGCAAGACATGTCGAATGTCGAGAGAGGACATTGGGAGGAGAGTTAGAGAGATTTTTTGAGCAAGATTGAGAGAGAAAGTGAGCAGCAAAGAGGGCACATTTTTCGAGGAAAGTGGGCACGATTCCCAAGAAAAAAATTGTGATTTTTGGCTGATTTTTTTTTTCTACTGTGGGAGGCCATACTATACGGATCTGTACAGTCCATACGGATTTGGCACGAAAATCGAGGCAATTTTTGGCACGGTTTTCGAGGTGATTTTCATATTTTTGGTGGTTGTTTTTAGGCCATACGGAACAGTCCATACAGTGGACTGTGGGCACGACAAACAAGGTACAGAAGAGGTAGGACAATAGTACGATTTTGGCATGGAAAACGAAGCAGATTTCTGTGGGATAGATTTGGTGCTGTGAGGTATTTTCCTTGGCTGGAAATGTTGTTTTGCTACTGATATGTACTTTCCTAAAGCTGAATAATAAATCTCTTTCTCTCTCTCTCTCTCTCTCTCTCTCTCTCTCTCTCTCTCTCTCTCTCTCTCTCTCTCTCTCTCTCATTTGGTTTCCCCACATTGGGGTTTTCCCTGACATTTGCCTAAATTTTTGCGTGTTATGGGTTGTTGTCCACTGTGTATTTCTGTTGCATATTTTTGCTCAGCAATGTGTATTTCTGCTTATGGAAATTTCTGAATGTGGGTTTTATGCATTTCTGAAATTTATGAAGACAATTATCTCTAGATTGCTAAGTGTTTGACAGAATATTAGCTTGCTGATTTTTGTCATTAAAAATCTACAAACAGGAAGTCCTACCAAGTAAGGAAGAACCAGAGAAAATAGAGTTTGATTTAAAATATGATGAGTCAGACTCTACAGAAGAAGATCCTCATACTCTAGTATTGAGGAGATCGGTTCGATAAAGAAGGCTACTGGAAAGGTATACTCCATCTGATTTCCTTTCAAAATTTTCTTTGTCTATTACTGATGATGATCCTAGAACTGTCAGGAAGGTAGTGGATTTAGAGGATGAAAATCTCTGGAAAAGGGCCATGAACGAAGAAATGGTATCTTTGGATAAGAATGAGCCTTGGGATCTAGTGGAGTTTCCAACTAGAAGAAATCCCATTGGCAACAAATGGGTATTTAAAAAGAAGTTGAATGCAGAAGGAAAAGTGGAGAAATACAAAGCTCAGTTAGTAGCAAAGGGTTATTCCCAGGTTGAGGGAATTTATTTTGGTAAGATTTTTTCTCGTGTTGCCAAGTTAACTTCTATAAGATTTATGTCATCTGTTGTTGTTGCATTTTATTTTGAAATAGAACAAATGGATGTGAAGACAACATTCCTACATGGGGATCTGGAAGAAGAAATCTATATGAAGCAACCAGAAGGTTATGCTGTGAAGGGAAAGAAGGAGCTGGTATGCAAGTTGAAAAAGTCCCTGTATGGTTTAAAACAATCACCAAGGATGTGGTATCAAAAATTTGATACTTATATGTTG
>JZKD02S1749626.1:41653-54746 GCA_000966675.3 Picea glauca | reverse complement strand
GAGTGAGTCTTACAAGGCGTGGGTGTCCTCTTCCTCTCCATCATCCAATATGTAGTATGAAACACTAAAATTCAAGGTGAAAATTAGAAATCCATTGTGATATTAGAAATCAAAGCTATAATCCAATTCATTATAGCCATTGATATTATCTAAATCAGATAAATGGATTAACTTATATATTTGTTTGTTGTGGTCAATAAGACTAAGAATAAAATCAATTGTAAGCAAGGATTGGAAATATTCTTATAGTTTGCAGCTCTCACAATAGTACTCTAGAACACAGAGATTGTGTTTCAACCAGATCATGCTATAACCAATATTGAATTGATGGCATGTCCCTCTGGAACATCCATTATTGGGTTCTAGAAGTAGCATACTAACTATCCATCCATGTTTCCTTGCGAGCTTCAATATTTTTGGATAAACCATGCCTACGATTGAGAGGAGATAGTGGGATGCCCCAACATCAAGAGGTTCCCCTTGTGGGCCTCTTGGATAATTTTGTGATAATGTCGAAGAACCTTCAGATTTGTAGCCTTCACTTAGGGTAAAATTATTGTTGTTATTTTTGATGATATATTTTATGAATGGTTCACTACTTTGTATGTTCTTAGTTTGTGTATGCGAACTTTTTCAATGACTAGGGTTTACATGAAGGAGCCAAAGTTAGTCGGTTATTCACCAAATCCATATCAGGGTTTCCAAATATGGTCCTCTCCTCATGTAATTGATTTGTCTAGTCTCTTAAAGGTTGCTTCTATAGAGAAAATCCCATGGGGCCTTTTCTTCTAGAGGTGGATACACTAGGATGTTTGTCAAAATTGAATAGTAAAAATTATGCAGGTGATAAAATGGGACTTGATATTCTCAATTATGAGAATTTACATTCAAAATTCAATACATCTTAAGGTGGATTGGTTGAAAGTGACAAGGACTATGATCCCTATCAAATTGGAGATTAGGTGGGATGAAGAGATGATTGTTATGTTAGACCTTGGGATCACATGCATCAAAGTTATGATAATGAGGTGGTAAATGAGTTAGATCTGAAATATTTTTCCATTCTTTTCCCTATAGCTACACATGTCTATGCACATAGTGATTTTATGTTATGCGAAGGGAAATGGTTTTGTTCAGGATTCAATGGAAATTCCTTGGATATTATATCTCTTGGTGGGTTTTTTGTAGGGAGTGTTTCTAGTTTTCAAAAGAGTGAATAGCACAAAGGGAAGGATTATTCTTAGGGTAAAGAGAAGCTAGTAGCCCAAGGAAAAGGGGATGGTAGTGGTGTTGGTAGAAAGAGGAAGATATGTTTAAATCAAATGGTTAATCTAGTAAACTTGGTGCTTGGTGAAGATGTAAAAATGAATGGACTTGTGTTGATGGTGGAGTTGGTTGTAGTTGATCATTTTCATGGGAGAAGGATTGGAGACAACCCTCTTAGAGATTAGATTCTAGTTTTTTTCTTTGTGCTAGATGTAGGGGAAATTATGGTCACTCACTAGAAATGGAAAAAAAATCCATTGTCTTTAAAGTGTTGGATGTAATGTACCATTCTGATTGATCACGAGATAGAGGATGACTTAGTAGCCTATATGACTCCCTAAGGTTATAGTTAGTGAATAAAATGGAGTTAAGGGGGTTTATTTAATGTCACTAGCTAGGAGATGTTACATTCTAAAGTGAAATTAAGTAAAAATATTGATAATTACTTAAGCATTAAAAGTCACTTTTAATGTTTTGGTAAATATTAAGAAAGAATAATAGTCATATTTGATTTGGTAAAAGAGGGAAAGATCTAGAAGGCTTCCAAGAAGTATAAAGGGAGGGTAGCACTTCGCCTTCCTCATTATGATTTGACCTCTTACATGGAGTGCTATTGAGTGATAAATTTTTCGTTAGGGTTTGACAAAACCCTTCCATTTTTGGTTTAGTTTAGGTGGTGAAAAATCCACCCTAGCTAGACAAAGAAAGGGAATCCATCCAGGGTTCTCAATTGGAGCTTCTCTTTGTGTTTGACTTTAGTTTAGAGGTGTGACAATTTTCTTTGGAGGGTTCGTGGAACTTATAGGAGGATCGATCTATCTCTTTACGGGTTGGAGAGGAACCATGGAGGATCTTGGCATATTGTGAGGCTGCTAGTAATTGTTGGAAGGGTTGATATCTTCCCCAACAAAATTGTGAGGGATCGTGCATAATATTGAGCAAGTCGTGTGGCCAAGAGGAGGCCATAGATTTCCTTGGCAAGGTTATGAGTGCCACAAAGGTGTATAGAGGGGTTGAGTCACCCCTTTCCTACAATGTTGTGAGGTGTAGGAGGGTCATGAGGGTTCCTTGCAGGTCGTAAGGTTGAGAAGGGGAGTTGAGAGCTCAATTTTCATATCACGGGGGTCTCTAGGAGGCCGTGGGGATATTTTACAGACCACAGGGGTTTGGTATAGGCCACATGGGTGTTTTTGAGGGGGGGTCAAGTGCCCTTTGTGTTGAGTCGTATCCACATGAGAGGATAACGGGTAGTTGGGGTGCATTTGCAACAGATTTGAGGAGACAATTGCATCATTTCTAGGTTTAATTTGAGTATTGTGTGTTTACTGATGTATTGTAGTTTCTACAACAACCATTAGGTTCTTACTATTATATTTTAGATTCCATCCATAATAAGAATGCCTATGTTGTCTCTTCAATTTCATGAGTATTGTGGGATACATGCAACATGTTTGATGGAATGTTCATGATTATATTACACACAATATGTTTGTGAAAAATATTCAATAAACATTAAAAAATTGTTTTGCAAAGTCTTTAACAAAAGCACACCGACAAACACATATATTGAAAAACAAACCATTAATATCCTAGAATAGAGATTTTGGGGATATTACAGTGGTATTAGAGCTGGTGATCTTGCCCTCATGTGAGTTCCTTGATGCCTAGAATATGGGGGCATGGAGGAAAACCATTACCAAGATCACCAGAGGAAGAAGAAATAGAAGTGAACCTACCAAAGTCAAAACAAGAAGGAAACATGGGAGACAACCAAGATCATACAGAAGATCCTGTGATCGGGCTACCGATTCATATGACTAGGAGTCAGGATGAGGCAAACCAGAGATAGGTAGAAGCAGCTCAGAGATAGGTAGAGATGATTAGGAACTAACAACAGACTCTTGAGGTACTCATGCAATTGGTGGGACAACAAGGACAAACCGGGCCGAATTGACCACAGGGAGGTGATAGGGTACATGCAAAAGGCAACCACAGAGGAGGTAGAGCTCATGAAAAGGGTAGTGATACCCATATTACAACACAGAGTATCCTACATACATGAAGTAGTAAAATACCTAGGTCGTTATTGCCACCATTCCTCGAGGAACACCCTATAGGAGCACGTGTACAACATGGTCTGGTTGACGAGGTCACTACCTACTTTGGGAGTATTAGGTGTTAGAGGAGGAGATCCAGTCAACTATGTATTACCAAGACTATTGAAACCTAATCATACCTAAATATTTGTTTGGAGCATCATAACACTTCTTCCAATGTTTGTACAACTTTTGTCTTTCACTTGATTGCTGATTTAGATGTTCTTGAAGTGCTTTGACTATGGAATATGCACATGACATAAAATGAAAATATTTATCATATGTTTTCATAGTTGATAGCTATTCAATTAAAAAAAATAGTAAATACATACCTCTTTATGCCCCTTCATATTTATCTCTTCTTGATTTAAGAGTAGCACATATACTACAAATCCCCATCCTTGACTTCTTAGGAATACAAACATTGTTGAATTGTTTCTTCCATATTGTTGTAAAATATTCATATGTAATAAAATTACCATTTCCTTCAACATCTTCAACATATCCTTTATACAAGTTGTAGATTTCACTCCTTGAGAAATTATCTAGAATATGTATTGTGTCTCTATCTGGCATACACTCTCCATGTTTGGAAAACATGCATCCATGACTAGTTTTTTTCAATGGCCCACTCTCTCATCCATGATGTACCTTTGAATAAAATGAAGGATCTTTTTCCAACCTTGTATGGATTCGTGATAGACGAAGATTACCAATTGAGTGAATTTTTTTGAAAGTCTTTCTGCAAAGTAAAATATTCCCAATGCGATAATCATATCATGTATTGGTGGATATCATGCACCCCTTAAAATATTGATTTTGCATGCTCTTATTCATTGACAAATATGTATTCCTTTTATTCAAGGCATACATGCAATCCATGCTTTTCAAACAATTCTTTTGACAACATTCACTTGAAATCAATTCACTTATGGAAATTGATTTAGTGAGAAATTATTTCCTAGACCTTGTATAACTAGAATGATTTGGATTGATATAAAAAGGTCTAATCTTGGTCCTAGACACAATGTTTCTTTGCAATGTCTCCACTATTTCATCATCCTCACTAGAAGGATTTTCATTATCACCACAAGGAGTATCAAGAAAAACATTGTCAGGCGACTGAACTAGAGAATGTCGATTTCCTTGATTTGTTGCTATTGAATGATTGAGAACATCATCATCAACATAATCATTTGAAGGAAAATAATCATCAACATTATGTCCACAATTGACATAATAATCTTCATTTCTTTCAAAATCCCCACTTGAGTGAAAATTTTCACCATCCTTCTTAGTGCCTTGAAAATCTTCATCAGTATCTTGAAAATCCTCACTTGGAGGAAAATCAACATCAACATTGTTGTTTTTTAATTTATCACTCGGGAAAGAGTGTCCACCAATGGCGTAATCATATTCACTACATTGAAAATCACCACTTGAGAGATATTCTTCATCATCCTCATTACTGGCTTGAAAATCCTCACTTGGAGGAAAATCTTCATTATCCTCATTGGTACCTTGAAAATCCTCACTTGGAGGAAAATCATCATCACCAACATTGCTTCTTTTAAATTCCTCATTTGAGAAAGACTGTCCAGCATTTCCATAACCGTCATCATTAATTTTAAAATCCCCACTTGGGGGGAATTCTTCATCATCCTCATTCATGCCTTGGAAATCCTCACTTGGAGAAAAATCTTCATCGGTACCTTCAAAATCCTCACTTGGAGAAAAATCTTCATCGGTACCCACTAGGCGCGAGAGGGTAATGGACCGAACTAACCATTCGACTAACCAATCACTAGTCCAGGACAATGATGTGTTTCTTCCCTCCATATGTCTGGCTCTTGTTATCCTCCTTTTGGGAGATCGTGGGAGTCTTTCTGATTTGGGTTGGCGCACCATGTCCATCGGCTGGTGTGATGTCCATGTGATGGACATAGCGCAGATAGAGGTGAAATTGAGCAGCCAACCACTCCATCTTGGATTTCTGATCCTTCTCGACCTCAACTAACAGTTTGGTAATAGTTTCCAGACTGCTGAGGCGACTCAGGATTTCGTCCAACATTTTCTTGTGTTCCTTGTTATCCTCCTGTCTGGCATCTTCCATTTCCGAACTCACTTTGTCGATCATCATCTTAGTTAGCCACGCCATCTCCACTTTTTTATGGTAGAGGGTTTCCCTGGGCTGCGTGGCCCCCAGATCAGTTACCTAGTCCGCTTCCTGTGCTAGTGCATCCCATGCTTTGCCTTTGTGTTTTTCTTTTATTTCCTTTTCCCAGTGGATAATGGTCGTTTTTCCTTTCGGCGCAACGAGAGTTTGGAAGGTTCCCTCCGCATCTTTTGTCGCTAGATCCATTCTTAACACCCGTCCTGGACTATTCAGAAATTCTTTTCCAATGGGATTCCTCTTCCTATGCATTCACTTATTTCGCACCATCCCGCTTGGTCTGTCGCAACTCCTTTGCTGGTTACTCAGCTTGTACCTCACTTCACAAGCATTCTTCCTTTCCCTGCCCTTGTATCTGTGATAGACCCTACATTTGCGCTCCTTCTATTTGAGACTATTCTTGTTGTCTCTCCTCTTATTTATCTTCTCCTACTGCGAGCTTGTCCTTCCAATCATGGCTTTCCCGTAGTGGTTATCCCTCTTATCCTTTTTCCCCGTTGTTGTTCGTATGATCATGATGACTTGCCCTTTATCCCTATACGGGTCCCTACCCCTGCTCACTTGAGATCCTACTGTGTTTCTCTTCATACTTGTACTTTGGCATGGAGGATCAATTCTGGACCAAGTCACTCCCTCATGCCTTACGTCATTCATTGCATGCGGTTTGATGTCTGTACTTTCACACATGCTTTCCCCACAACTCTTTCTGTCGAAAGGGTCTTGCTGTCGTACCCTCGCCTATTTTTTATGCTAATCCTGCATGGTAATTGGTGGACGAGTGTTCAACAATCATATCCTGCCTGGGTCTTGCACGCCTGCCGCTAGGCCTTGCACTGCCCTCCTCGATGTGACCTTCCTTACTTAATCTGCCTTCATGGTATTTTGTCGCTAGGTGGATGTAGTCTATTACAAGTTGTCCATTCAGGATGTTGATCCAGGTAGTGTCTAGTTCCAGACCTTCCTTGTAAACCCCCTCGTTGGCTAGCCTGTCCGCCAGGCCATTCGCTGACCTGCGGACCCAGTGCAACTCCACTTTGTTCAGAGTTTTCAGATGCTCCTGGATTTTCTGTAGGGAATGTGCCAGGCACCAGTGTCTCTGAACCTTGCCCACTCTGGTGCCATTCTGGAGTCTCTTCATCATGTTGATGACTAGGGTGGAGTCGCCTTCCACGATAGTGTTTGTCATCCTTTCGTGACTTAGGATTTCAAGGCCAAGCTCCAGGGCTCCAAATTTCGCTGCGTTGTTGGTTGAGTTTCCCATACTCGCGGCGTACAACTAGATGATGTTACCACCACTATCTATGATCACCCCTCCCATCCTTTCCACTCCTAGGTTTCCTTTTTCCGCCCCATCAAAATTTGATTTAAGGGACCCTAACGGGGGGGTCCAGTTGCGGTCTCCTATTTGGAGTTGTGGTTCCCGCCCTATTGTTGTGTTGTTGTGCCCATATTTTAGGTGAAAAAAATCCAGGATGCGAGAGTCCTGGTCTGTGAGTTGTGTTTTTTACTTCTTGCAGTTGCAGCTCTGCACCGTTTCTCGTATTTGTGAGATTATTACATCCTTGAGCTTTCCTTCCGATAGGATTTCATTCCTGAAGATGTGCCAGTTCCTTTCTTTCCATATTGCCCAGATGATCATCCTTGACATTAGATTCCAGTAGAGGTTCACAATTTTATTTTCGTTATAACTGTCATTCCAATTGTTGATGGTTGCGCTGATGTTACCCCAGATCCTATTGGACCGATGATAGATGCTTGTCGCCCAATTCCATATCTTTGTTGTGTAAATCCACTCATAGAGGATGTGATTGGTTGTTTCCTCCTTAGCTTTACATAGGTGGAAATGAGATGGACCTATATAACCCCTTTTCCCGAGGTTTTCCCAGGTTAGAATTTAGTTATGCAGAACTAACCATTTGAACATTTTGATTTTTGTCCATTGGGGGCTACACCAAATCTTTCCCCACTGTTGCGTCGGGTCCTCTTGATCCTAGTCCATGATGTAACACCGTGCTTCTTTTAAGTTGAATTCCCCACCATGTTCCATGCCCCACCTTAATTGGTCCTCATCCTTTGAGACTGCAATTTCCCTTTTCCCTAGTTCCTCTTCCACCTCTTTCATTAGAGTTGCGATCCGTTCTCTATTTTGTGGATTGAGTTTGTCCCAGGTCCTCCATCTGTCGCTATCATTTCTTTGCTTCCAGTAGTGATGGATTTTTGTTTTGCCTTGCGATGTCATTTCTTGTTGGAGCTCCTCCCTGTCTGGATTTTCCATTTTGGGTTCCTGTTGCCACGCATCCTCCCAGAATCTAGTTGTTTGACCATTTCTGACTTCCAAGAAGCTGTGTTTATGGATCCAGTTCTTGTTGCGCCAGATGAGATTCTAGATGGATGATCTCTCCCTTCTCCCTTCTGCCCATGAATCGAATTCGATCTTGGTTGTTGATGTTCAGGGCATACTTGGCCTTCCATAGGTTTTCCCATGGTACTGAATTGTCCTTGACCCATCTCCACCAGAGTTTTTCCCTGTAGGCTTCGTTGGTTACCTGTGGGTCTTGTAACCCACGACCTCCTTTGCCTTTTGGTCAACAAACCTTCTCCCGGGCTACCAGGGCCCATTTCTTTTTATTTTCAACACCTCGACATAGGAAATATCTTTGAATGGCTCTTATGTTTTGTATTATTCCTTTAGGAGTGGGAAACATTCACATCATATACACTAGAATTTCTTGTAGAACCGCTTTGGTAAGGATAAGCCTCCCTGCCAAGTTGAGGGCTTTGTAAGTCCAATTTTTTACCCTCTCCTGCAGTTTGTTGATCAATCCTTCCCACGTTTCCATTTTGCATGCTCTGTCCGTCAGGGGGATTCCCAAGTATTTTGTTGGGAGCATTTTCCATTCAAACTCGAGAATGTTGGCCATGTTTCTTTGAATAGCAAGATTAGTGTTGAAGAAATAGATCATGGATTTGGAGTGGTTGATCTCTGCCCATGAGGCTTCCCCAAAGTATTCTAAGATTATTTAATAGGTTTTTTCTTCCTTGACCATGGGTGTGCCATGGAGTAGGGTGTCATCAACGAACTGTTGGTGTGTGGAGGTTGGACAATTTTAGAAAGGTTTGATGCCTTTTAGTTCCCCTGTTGCAGTTGCGCTTTTTATGCTTCTGTTGATCCCTTCCATCATCAGAATGAACATGAAGGGGGATAGCGGGTCTCCTTGTCTGATGCCTCTCGAAGGCTAGAAGGGTTTTGTTGGAGCTTCATTGATTAGAAGTGAGTAGCTTGTCGTTGAGACTAGATTGATAATCCAGCTGATCCAGTGTTGTTCAAACCCAAAGGCTTCCAACATCTTGGCCATACAGTGCCAGCTAATTTTGTCGTAAGCCTTCGCTAGGTCAAGTTGGATTATCATCCCCCCTCTCCTTTGGCTTTTCAGCGTGTGTATAAGCTCATGGGCATGGATGATGTTGTCCAATATTTGTCTTCCTTCTACGAAAACCGCCTGTTCCTGTGAAATTAGTGTGGGTGAGAGAGGTTTCAGTATATTGGCTATGACTTTGGATATTATCTTGTAAACTACATTGCATAAAGCTATAGTCCTGTAGTGATTTGGGGTCCTTGCTTCATTTTCTTTTGGGATTAGAGTGATCATTGTGGAATTTAACGCTTTCAATATGGAGGTCGAGCGTCTGGATTCTTCCAACACCACATAAACGTCATGTTTAACCACTTCCCAATAGGATTTGAAGAATTCCATTGTGAAGCCATCTGGACCTGGGGCCTTTCCATTGGGCATCTCCTAGACCACTTGGTCGATTTCCTCCTTTGTTATGGGTTTGCTTAGATTGATATTTTGTTCCTTGGTGACCAACTTGGGGATGTGTTGAGTTATCCTCTGTATGGCCTCAGTTATGTCTTGGTTAGGTTCCTGGGCTATCCCCTGGAAGTGATTGACTAGTGTATTTTCAATTTCCTTATGGGATTGTCTTTCGATCCCATCCTGATCCCTAATTTTAGGGATTTTTTGTGGGTTCTTCTTGCAATGGTTGTTCTATGAAAAAACTTGGTATTCCGCTCCCCTTCCTTTAGCCACATGATTCTGAAATTTTTGTGCCATAGAGTTTCTTCCTGCTGGCATATTTCTTCCCATTCCTAGGTCATTTGGATCTCTTCTCTTTTCCGATCCTCTGTGTATCCCTCGTCTATGCAGAGTTCCTGGAGTATCCTCATTCTATCCTCGATATTTTTTTTTCTTGGTTTATGTTTCCAAATATTTCCTTGAGTTTGTGTTTGATGTACTTGAGTTCTTATAAAGTTTGAACATCCTTGTCCCTTGATCCAGTAGTTCCTCTGGCAACCAATGGTTGATGTTCTCCTTGAAGGTGGGATGTTCGACCCAAAATTTATCAAATCTAAAAGGTCTGTTCTTCGGAGTGGTTTGGAAGTTTGCTTCCAATTGAACTGGCCAATGGTATGAACCCCCCCATGGAAGGATGTTGCAATCTAAAGTTAGTCCCTAGAGAATGATGGATTCCGACACCAAGAATCTATCTAGCCTTGTAGCTACTTGGTAGTGATTAATTCATTTTTTATTCCAAGTGAATTGACCATTGCTCGTTCTGATGTCCACCATCTCCATTGTATCAATGAAAGCTGAAAATTCCTTTGAATCTCTATCCAGTCTCCTGGTGCCCCCTTTTTTCTACGCAAGTGTCGTGATGATGTTGAAGTCCCCTTCCAAGATCTAGTGGAGGTTGATGGATCGGGCCCTTAGATTTTCTAGGTCTAGGAGTATTCTCCTTTTTTCATCCAACCTCTGCGGACCATACACATTAGTGCATAGAATCACCTCAATGTTACCTATAATTTGCATGTTAACTGAAAGTGTGTGTCTCGTGACTTCGACTGCTAGTAGGTTTAGCGATTCTGGGTTCCATAATGTGAGTATACTGCCTGCCATCTATTGGCCTTCGACAACCAACATCTTGTACCTACTCCATTGTTTTTTATTGATTGTTTCCATTCTGTCTACCGTGCATTTTGTCTCTTGAATGAAATAGAGGTCAGGTTGTTCCTTCCTCAGTCTATTTTTAAGGATTCTTTTTTTTCATGGTTTGTTTAGGCCTCTTATATTCCATGTCATAATATTCATTTAAACATGTGGGGGGGAGTTGGGAAAGAGATTTTTTTATCTTACTTGAATTTATCAACAGGGCTACTAGTTCTTGTAGGGATACGCTGTTTGATTTCCTGCCTTTCTTCTGCCTCGTCTTCTTGGGTGAATGTTGTGGTTGTCCCTCACCTGCTTTGATTCCCAGGTGTCCTATCTCGCCATGCATGTGCTTGATCCCTCTGTATTTTTATTCCTCCCTTAGAAGGAAAAGGTATTTAATATGATCTAGTTGCTCCGCTGGCACATTGTCTACTCCCTGCTTTTTCCATTGCTCCAATATGTTCAGGAGATCTATTCCTTCCCTTTCCACAATGTCTCTGAGATCAAGATCGTTCGTGCCTACCTCTAGGTGTCATCTCCGAGTATTTGTCTGCCTCCTGCATTGGGGTGTTGGCATCTTCATTTCCTCCTTCCATAGGACTTGCGCTACCTCCATGTTCCCTCTTATTGCTTGGAATATTTGTGTTCTCATGAGTTGCTTGTTCCCTAGCTTCTCTAGCTTTTGTCTTTTCCTTTCCTCCTTCTTCCCCTTGGTTAGCCATGTCCCGTCCTTCTGGTCTAGTCCTGGCTTCCAGGTTGCTTCTTGTTGGGGCTTTTCTTTGTTTCTTTTTTTCTCTGTTTCTGTGGTTCGGTTTTACAAACCCGTCCTCATCCTGCTGTGTTTTGGTTTTTTTTGCTTCTTGTTTTTTATTGAGCGGACATTCTTTGATTAGGTGTACATGTTCATGGCATATTCTGCATCTAAATGGGATCTTCTCATAGTTGATGCTTTGTATCCATTCCTCATCCCTGAATTCCAAGCTTATGGCTTCTGGGAGTGCCCCCGAAACATCCATCTCTATGCAGATCCTTTCATAGGATGTATATCTACCTTTTAGGGTTGCTTCCGGTGTCTTAACATATTTTCCAAGATTGTTTTCAATTTCTTCGAAGATAAACCAAAACTAGTAGTCTAGCGGTAAGGAGTAAAACCTCAACCAGACTAGGGAATTTTTAAAGGTTTCTTTCTATGGGAAGAAGTTTTCCTTCCACGAATGCATGTACAAACTTGTTGAGGCGTGGAAGTATGCGCCCCCCCCCTCAAATAATTTATCCCTGTCCTCCAGGTTCATGAAAACTGTTGTGAAGAATCCTTTCAAGCCCAGGTGGAGTTCCACTTCTCCACTTGGATTCCATTGACATTTTATTCAGTTGCACAGCGTTCTTTTTGTGGGCCACAAACCCATGAACTTGTAGATTAGTGCATGTGTCTTCATTTGGTCCCGATAGAGTTGCGTTTGTGGGTCTTCCAGTATAAACTTGGGTATCATTGTTGTTTTAGGTTTACATGGGTTTCACCCATCTTCCCCATTGGGGTTCGCTGGTTTCTGCGCATCCTTCTGGGATTCTCTAGCTTCCTCCCCCACGCGATCCCTTTTTTCCTGGTTGCTCTCCTGGTTCTTTTTCGATCTTGATCCCGAGGTGCTTGTCAACGGTTCTTTGAAACCAACGCCTCTTGGGCCTTTCCCTCTGTCCACCACTACCTACTTGTATGACGGGGTTCCACTCCTGCCCCCTTTGGTAACCATTATGTATGTTGTTGAGACCGCGATTGTCAAACCCTAGCTTGCGGTTTCTTCAAAGATGTTCCTTGAATACGAGTAACAAACACCATATCAAATTCAATTTGTTATTTACATGTTGAATACAATATTTATCATGTTTATTTATTTATCCCACATTTATTAAACATATTGATGATCCATATAATTTTAGGTATCTATGTAGACAATATACCTATTTTTTATTTATCCCACATTTGTTATACTAACAATAATTTATATCATCTGTGTTATATAGATATAGTCTTGTTTTATCTTTTTACATTGTGTGATATCTTGGGCAATATTCGTTAAAGGATTTGGAGCAAGCTACAAGGGAGAAACATCGAGAAGACATCTAATGAGAATCTAACATTTCAGAGGTTAGTTATTTTTTAAATTCTTACCATTTACCAAAACAACAATTATAAGATTATCTTTGAATCACATTATAATTTTTCATGCAAAAATTAAAAAACCTTAAATTTGTTTAGATGTTTTCTACTTTTTTCTAGAAAATACCCAACTTTTTTAAAAAAATTGAGACTTTTTCAAAAAAATATAAACAAAATCCTTAAGATTTTTTGAAAAAAAGAAAGAAAAAAAAGTCAAATTTAGGTATAGTTTTGTAACTTTTTTATTGTTTTTAACTTAATTTTTTTTAGTTTTGGCCCATGGTAGTTACTCGGAAATTGCCATGACAAGTGTATTGGTTGACTAGAAGGACCACTTGGTGTTGGAGTATGCAAAGGATCAGTTTGATTTTCATCTATTGGATGGATAGGTACAGGATGATAACTTCAGTAT
>JZKD02S1749615.1:88106-98786 GCA_000966675.3 Picea glauca | reverse complement strand
CATACATACACTTATCTATGGAGATGGTTTACCCATCACCTCAAGAAGTCCTTGTTCTCCTTCACCTTGGTAGATTTCCTTTTCCATACCAAACTACCATCACTTCCTTGTTTGCAATCAATCTTTGTAGCCATTATTACTTGTTTTATTTCTCTATATTAAAGATTGAGAATATTTTATTACCTTCTTATGCATGTTGATCTCCTTATTTACTTGCATGATTGTTCTACGCTTATTGTTCTTTTTCATTATTACTTGGTTTCACACACTAACTATCTGCAATGTTCATGACTCTTACATCTCTTCACTACATCCCTATATCTTTTGTGCTCTTGTTAATTATTCTCTTATGGAATCCAAATCCAACAACCAAGAGTTCCTATGACTTCTTGTATTTTCATTGTTCTTTGATTCATATAATATTCAAGTACCATAGTCAGATTCTTCAATATCTCTTCTTCTGCAATCCATATTTCACTTACTACTTAAAATAAGTACCTATATGCATCCTTATTTAAGACACTAGCTTCTTGGTCCCTTAATTCTTCATGATTGATCTTGGAATCAATCTACTAAATGCTTTAACAATCTTCATTCATGACATTCCTCCATATTGATATTAACATTGTAGTGAAAACATCAGTAGGATTATCATTGCTCATACTTGCTCCTTGGTCCAACCTTCAACCTACTATTAAACAATCATTTTCACTATCATTTTTTTGCATCTCCAAATATGCCTTTACACCACTTCATAGGAACCATCATGAGGTATCTACAATCTTCCTTGCTCAATCTTCACATTTGGAAAGAACCTCTATCATCCTGAACCCTTTTTCCAAAATTAAAACTACTTTTGAAGTTGCATTGCTCACTCAAGCTTAGAGGCCCCGTTTCTACAAATTTATGAAACAACTAAATTCATCTTTTGAAAACTTAAACCTTCTATAACGTTCTCCTATGAATTAAACTTCCAATGACTATGATCATGCTCATTATTGAGCTTTGAGTTGAATGTTATGGTTATCTGAAGTTGCAACTTTTGTTAAGTTTCTACACTTTATCTAGGCTCATATGCATGCATTTTTAAACATGTATTCTCTAATTGTTGGGTATGTGTTATATTCTTTGCATGTGTGTGTGTGGGCATGTCAGATTCAATAACTGCATCTTATGATCCCAAATTCCTTTTTTTGGGTGAATTTTGCTATTTTAGCGGATTTTGCTATTTTTAGCGATTTTCTAAATTAATCCCGGATTAAGGGATTAGCGTTTTGGTAGCTACAAAATACCCAAAAGATTGTATATATTGTATGGTGAATGGTGAAATTAATACAATGAAGGGTTGAAAGGTGCGACACCAAAGAAGGTTGGTTTTCTCCCAGTTAAGGGTTTCCAGCGTAAATCTTTGTGTACTATGTGTATGCGCCATTGATTAATTTTTGTTTTGCTTCAGAATATGTATGCATTTCTTTACTTCATAGGTTTAAAACTTACATGTGGTATCAGAGATCATTTTTGGCTTCAGGGGGATGCCTTTGTTGCTGAGGGTTTGGCTCAGTCTTGATAGATCAAGTTTATCTTGGGTCTGTGATAAATCTGGGTTTAGTGGGATCTTTTGCATTGGTGATTCAAGTGTAGAAAGAGGAATGGTGAGCTCTTCTAGAATCGAGATAGATAATTTCAACGGTAAAAACTTTGAGCTATGGAAGCTCAACATGGAGGACCTTCTTGTAGACAAACAACAATGGATTGTTGTCGATCTTGGTACACAACCTACTGGTACGCAGTATACTAGCACACAGTCTACTGGTACACAACCTACTAGTACACAAAATACTAGTACACCACCTACTGGTATGTTTAAGGAATATTGGGAGTAGTTGGACAAAAGATCAAGGAGTACTATTCGACTTTGCCTGGCAGATTTGGTGTTGTTGAATGTCTCGGGAGAATCTACGGCTAAGGAACTATGAGGTAAGTTAGGGAATTTGTATCAATCAAAGTCCCTGGTAAACAATTTGTTTCTTCGAAAGAAGTTGTATCATCTTAGGATGGAAGATGGAGATTATGTGACAGAACATCTAAATTCCTTTAATACTCTGGTAAGTCAACTGGTATCTGTTAATATTACAATTGCAGAAGAATACAAGTGTATTACTTTGTTATGTTCTTTTCCATACTCTTGGGATAATCTGGTTGTAGCAGTTGGTAGTACCACTCAATATACATTTTAGTATGAGGATGTAGTTTCATCCTTGTTATCTGAAGAGATGAGGCGAAAAAGCATGGATAGTTAGAGCACATATGATTTATTTGTAAGAGGTCGTACCCAAGACATGAATACTGGTAAGTCTTTGGGGGGGGAGATATAAATCTATAGGTAGATCTAAGTCTCGAGGAAAATATTTAAGGAAATGTTGGAAGTGTGGTAAAACAGGGCATTATAAGAAAAAATGCAAGTCTAAGATGGTTGATAAACCAAATGGATCTGATAATAGCTCTTCCACATAGGAAAAAATATCCACTGAAGAAGGAGGTGATGTTTACTTAACATATACAAGTACACATGCAGACCATGGTGTATGGATAATCAACTCAGGTGCATCATATCATATGACTCCTCACAGGGAGTGGTTCTATGAATATGAAAAATGTGATGGTGGTGATGTATTCCTAGGAGATGACTCGATAACCAAAATCATGGGACATTGAAGGGTTAAGTTGTTGCTAAAATATAGAAGGATTAGAACTCTCCCTAAGGTTCTGCACATTCCAAAACTAGCCAGGATCCTAATATTTGTAAGCAAGTTGGATGATGCAGGAGTGGATACTGTATTGGGAAAGGGAACTTGCAAGATGTTACGATGGCAAATGGTGTTGATGAGAGACATAAATCTATACAAGTTGTTGGGAAGAACTTATACTAATGGGTGTAACAGTTCTGTTGTCCTTGAGCAAATAAATGAAGGAGACAATACCAATATTGTCCCTGGAAAGAATACCATGTTGTGGCATCAAAGACTGGGGCATATTGGAGAAAAGGGCCTTCGAACACTACACGGTAAAGGTATGGTTGAAGGTATGTCTAATTTCACTCTGGATTTTGATTTTTGTGAACATTGCATATATGGTAAACATAATCGAGTAATATTCCCATTTGGTGCTACAAGAGAAAAGGGGATCCTAGAGTTGATACACAGTGTTGTGCTTAGACCTGTTCTTATTCCATCACTAGGTAAATCTGTGTATTATGTTTCATTCATAGATGATTTCTCAAGGAACACATGGATTTATTTTCTTAGAAAGAAAAATGAGGTATTTGATAAATTTAAAGAGTTTAAGGCTCTGGTAGAAAATCAGACAAAAAAGAAAATAAAGATATTGAGGACATATAATGGTGGAGAATTCTGCAGAAATGAATTCGAAGAATTCTATAAGAAGTGTGGTATAGAAAGACATAAGACTAATCCATACACACCTAAATAGAATGGAGTTGCAGAAAGGATGAACATGACACTGATGGAAAAATCAAGGAGCATGCTTATTAGTGCCAAGTTAGGACAAGAATTCTGGGCAGAGGCAGTGGGTACAACATGTTACCTGGTCAATCGATCACCCTCATCAACGATGGATGATAAAACTCCACATGAGTTATGGATTGGTAAGACACCCTCTCTTGAACATCTCGGGGTGTTTGGTTGCGATGCTTATGTACATATTCCAAAGGAAAATAAGAGTAAGCTGGATAATAAATCTAAAAATTGTATCTTTATGGGTTATAAAGATGGCGTGAAAGGTTATAAGCTTTGGAACCCATAAACTAGGAAGATTGTTTATAGTTTGGATGTTGTTTTTAGAGAGGTAAAAGATGTTTCCAAACAAAAATTCCTACCAAGGAAAGAAGAACCCGAGAAAATAGAGCTTGAGTTGGATGATGAAAAATATGAATCATTTGAAGAAGATGATGAAGAAGAAGAAGAACCTCATACCCCAGTATTGAGGAGATCGGTAAGGGAAAGAAGGCAACCGAAAGGTATAGTCCACCTAATTTTCATTCTAATTTTTCTTTATCTATTACTGATGATGATCCCAGAACTGTCGGGGAAGCAGTGAATTCAGAGGATAGTAAACTCTCGAAAAAGGCCATGGTTGAAGAAATTGATGCCTTGGATAAGAATGAGGCATGGGATATAGTTGAGTTGCTAGCTGGAAGAAAATTTGTTGGTAGAAAATGGTTGTTTAAGAAGAAGTTTAATGCAGAAGGAAAAGTGGAGAAATACAAAGCTCGGTTAGTAGAAAAAGGTTATTCCCAGGTAGAGGAAATTGACTTTGGTGAGATTTTTTCTCCTGTTTCCAAGTTAACTTCTATTCGATTTCTTTTATCTATTGTTGTTTCTTTTGATCTTGAAGTGGAAGAGATGGATGTGAAGACAACATTCCTACATGGGGATTTGGAAGAAGAAATCTACATGAAGCAACCAGAAGGCTTTGTAGTGAAGGGAAAGAAAGAGATCGTCTTTAAGCTAAAGAAGTCACTATATGGTCTGAACCAATCACCTAGGATGTGGTACCAAAAGTTTGACACATACATCCTTGGATTGGGATTTGTGAGAAGCAGGGTTGATCACTGTGTATATTCCAAGCAGGTTGGTAATCAATTCATTTATGTGGTGTTTTATGTTGATGACATGTTGCTGGTAGGAAATAACATGGATGTTATCAAGGAGGTGAAATCACAGCTATCCTCCAAATTTGACATGAAGGATCTCGGTGTTTCTAACTTCATTTTGGGAATGGAGATTAAAAGAGATCATGCAAACAAGAAAATCTGGTTGAATTAGAGAAAATATATTGAGATGATATTGCAGAGCTTTAATATGCATGGAAGTAAACCGATCAAGGTTCCTATTCCTATAGGTGTAAATTTATCTGCAGATCAGTGTCCCAAGACACATAAAGAATAAGAGGATGTGTCCCATGTTTCGTATGCTAGTGCACTTGGTAGTTTGATGTATGCAATGGTTTGTACTAGATTGGACATTACACATGCAGTGTGAGTTTTGAGCAGGTATATGTCAAAACCAAGGAAGGAGCATTGGACAACAGTAAAGAATTTTGAGCAGGTATTGTGCAACCAAGAAAGACCAGTATTGGACAGAGTGGTGGACGTACATGGGTTTGTTGATGCAGACTGGGCTGGAGATCTAGATCGCTTAAGATCCAAAAGTGGGTATGTGTTTAACCTATTTGGAGGAGAAATCATTTGGATGAGGAAAATATAGGTTGTAGTGGAACTCTCAACTACATAAGTTGAACACATGGCAACCACTCATGAAAGTAAGGAAGAAGTATGGTTACAAAGATTGTGTTCAGGTATTGGGTTGGTACAAAAAGCAGTGAGATTAGAGTGTGATAGTCAGAGTGCAATATTCCTAGGAAAGAACCCTTCTTATCATTCGAATACAAAGAATATTGATGTTTAGTATCACTTTGTGAGAGACATGGTTGAAGAAAAGAAGGCATCGTTGGAAAAGGTTGACACTTTCAAGAATGTTGCAGATTCATTGACAAAGTTTGTGAGCATAGAGAAGAGTTCTCCTGGTGTAGAGTAACAATGGGCATTTCTTTCTTGGATTGTTGACTATGTAATCCTGTAAACCCCCGTATGCAAAGAAAACAACAAGTGGGATAATGTTGGGTATGTGTTATATTCTTTGCAGGTGTGTGTGTGTGGGTGCATCAGATGCCACAAATATGTTTTATGATCCCAACTTCCTTCACTCTTTGTGTCATGTGCGTCGGGTGATTTCTTGGGGGGGGCAAGTTCCCCCCCCCCTGGTTATGTGCAACGTTCGACTTTGGGTGGTAGCCTAGAGTCAACAGGGGTCGGGCAACACCCCGAAATGTTTTTTTTAGGGCGGTTTTTTCTATTTTAGCTGATTTTTCTATTTTTAGCGGTTTTCTAAATTAATCCCAGATTAAGGGATTAGGGTTTTGGTAGCTATAGAATACCTAAAACATTGTATATATTTTATGGTGAATGGTGAAATTAATACATTGAAGATTTGAAAGGTATGACACCAAGGAAGGCTGGTTTTCTCCCGATTAAGGGTTTCTAGTGTAAATCTCTGTGTACTATGTGTATGAGCCATTGATCAATTCTATTTTGCTTAAGAATCTGTATGAAGTTTGTGTAAAATTACACTAATTTGACCCCCTATGCATTAACTTACTCCCCATATGGAAATTTGACACCATTTCTAGTGAACACAAACTTATGTCATCATCAATGTTTTGGCATTTTTTTATCGATTTCAAATTTTTGGACAAATTACTACACCAAACTCTATAATAATAATTCACATAATCCGATATGGAAATATGTTTTTCCATTTAATAGGTACACCCGTTAATATTATAAAACCAGGAATTCTCAATTATGGCTCTCTACGATTCTTCTTCCTCAAGGACATTTTGTCAATCACATATCCTGCAAACTGTATTTCTACTTAATTTTCCATGGAGAAGAACTATACAGTACAATAATTGCACAAATTATGCCTCAATATGCTCTAATAGAAATCCAATTTTAAAATTTGAATGATCACTCTAACAATTTCCATCTTCAAGAATACTTCCCTAATTATTCTCCCTACGGTATTTTTTGAAACACTTGATAAGAGAACTGCAATTTATTCATATATAGGTTGAGTTCTATCTCATACAACCCCAATGCTATAAATAGTAGCTATGAATATATGGTACCATATTGTAACATACCTAATACCCCCCGTGCTCTATTGAGGATATGGGGTACCTATTGAAACCACCAATTTCCACCAACTTCTTGCTCTGATACCACACTGTAATGTACACAATTGCATAATTAACCTGAAACCAACATTCTTACATGTAATTCATGGAAAACTACAAATTAATAGTATAATAACATTGACCATGACTAATTAACCCATTTCCCATGAGTACACTCAACCATCTCAACACATAAAACATAGTTTTTATTAAACATTAAATAAATATAGTTGATATATTTGTATCTCTATGTTCTAAAGGAATTTTATTTTTTCGTTTCCAAATCATGTTGATTATCATAGATGTTTTTAGGAGTGTCCTTGTTTTTGGGTAAGAGAGAAACTTTTTGTTACTTAATGGTTCCTAGAGTTCAACCCTAACACTATGATGGTCACTAAAATTCCAATTTGGGTCCACCTCCCAAATCTACCATTACATTTTTTGCATTTATCAATCTTTGAAGATATTGGGAATACCTTGGGAAGCTACCTAAAAACATATCTTAAGGGAATTATGGTGGTTTTCTACACATAGCCTCATATTTGTGTTGAGATCGACATCAACCAGAGTTAATTGAACAAAATGATACTCAAAAGGGAAAATTTTATATGTTCTTAGGTTTTGGATTATGAGAATACAACTTTTCAATGCTAGTTCTACCAACAAATAAGACATATTTAGAATTCTTATCCCCATGCACAAGATCACCCAATAAGGAAAAGAGTGGACAAACCAAAATAAAAAAGTTGGCAATCATGTGGGTAATTGTTTATGGATGATGACGGTGATCAAAATGTGAAAAATCAACAAACATTATTTTCAGAGCAGGATAATAATGTGTGTCTAGAAATACCAATTGAGGAGTCAACTTTCCCCTTTGAGGATAATGTGGAAGAAAATAATACCATAATTTTCCCCTCAGGGGTGGAATTATTTAATGAAACTCATCTAGAGGAATGAAGAGATGTCATGAATCTGACAATTCAAATTTCAATAAGGAGTTGGTACTCCCCACAAAATGTGGAAATTTGATTTGTTAATTATCGATAGTCCTTGTGGAAATTTATGTAGGGGGTTGGATTGAGGTCAAGGAGAAGAAAGGAAAAAATGAAGGATTGAGGACTACTCCCCTCTTTAGTCCATGACATGCTTTCTTGGTTTTCTTGCTTTGTATTGCATGCCTCTTATTGTGATAAATTTTCAGTTGAAGGGAAGTTATACTTTCTGTTTTTCTATGAAATTCTCTCACAAGATCTACATAATGTGGCCTCTATTTTTTATGAATAAGAAGTTACAATTTTTTTGCAAGGAAAAAATATTACAAAACATGTATTGATATTTCAACTAACAGGCATTAATCATATGTAATTATGATGTGATTCAATAATGCAATAATAAAATTAAATCATCATTTTTCACTAGCATCTTCTTATAAGATCCAAATCATAACTCATAAGTAATTTTATCTAAAATTTGTCTTAACATATTGCACTATTCTGAATTTATTTAGCCAATATTTTCAAGATGTGTATACCATTGGTTTATTAGAGGTTTCATATATTGTTTTGATAATTTGTTTAGGCATATGTATATAATATAAATACATAATAGCTTAACATGATAGTTCAAGAATTTGAGTATTTTGAGCTTCATGCAAGAAGTCTTGGGGTCAATCTCCTAGGTTGGGTGCCTATTTTATGTGCCTCATGATAAATATAGAAAATTAAGCATAAAATTTAAATAAATGAAGTTAACACTCAACTAGGGCTTTCTTTGTTAGTGAAAATTGGTGTTATTAATACATTTGATAGGGTTCAAATCTCCTCACTGACATATTTTCCCCTTCCCGGTCACTTGTGCTTATGCTAGTCTTTGTGGTTGTGATTGGATGCAAGTCCTAGGTAAATTTGAAAAAATAGATACTTTCCACTTGAAGCTTCTTCATTGAAATATTCCATTTTGAATGTTGGAAGTTGGATACATTAATTGCAATACTCCTATATTGGGGAAGGGTAAACTTGTTGCATCCGAATAAAATGAATATAGTCAAAAAGATGAAAATCGTAGTGTATCTACCTTAGCCTTCTATAAACCTATTGCATAGGACTATTTTTCTTGATCACCTTTACCTACAACATGTCCATGATATGTCTAAAGCCATCTTGGATCATCTCATGTTGCATCATGCTAACCTAGACAAACAAGATCCAAACCATGTGTGTCATTTTTTCCCACAACAACTCCATAAAAACTAGGTTCCCGACCATCATGACCTAAGCATGTGTCCTCATTAACTTCCCCAATGTCCTAAGAACTCTCTCTAAGAAATAATTACCAAAGTGGTTGTACAAACATGCCATCACACCAAATGAATATCACCTACCTCTTTCCAAGCCACCTCTAGAATGACACCTAGGATATCGTGAGATGGATGACATCCAGAAGAAGAGAAATAGGGATTAAATCAACTAATAGCAAACAAAACATCCATGGAAAACCCCTTACAACATAAGTATGGTTGAGGAGGATAGAATAAGGATGGTTGATCCTCCTAGCCATCAAGGAATCCGTCCAACAAAGATGCTAGAAAAAATAAAAGTTTGATTAAAATACCTTTCAACACATCTCCTGACCCTTATTCTCCTTCTCTATTCCACACACACCAACCCCATAACCTCATCAATCTCACACAAATATCTAGATTCAAACAAAACACCAACAAAATAAATGTTGTGACCAATAAAACAAGTAATGGAGCACACAATGATGGAGCAAAAGATGTTTGGATGCTTTTATTAGAATGCAAACCCTATTTGAGAATGAGTACTCTCTAGTAAAATTCCAAGTGCCTTAAGATAAATTTAGGACTTTTGTTGAGGCTTCCCCTTTTTTTATAGGATTATTAGCCTCAACAAACACTCTACTATAATCCTAGACCTAAGTAACACAAAGTTGGCCTCATTAATGTTTTAGGATTTATTTCATAATAAGGACACACCAAACACAATAAAGTTGGTTGAATTATTAATGTCTCAAGCCTTATAATTATAACACACTTAACCCATAAATAATAAAAATTCTATGTCCTCATTGTCTAAGTCATTATTACACAACAAGGCACACCTAATATCACAAAGTTATCCTCATTATTCTCTTATGTATTATTGCATGATTAGAACAATCCTAACCCCTAGTTAACACAAATACATTATTTATTAATTTCCTAATTTTTACAATATACCTAGGAAGGTACATGACATCACTTCTTCCCCGACTTCCTATCAATCCCCACCCATGTAGAAAAAATAACACACACTTTCCACACACCACTAAGGTATTCCACCTCTTCACACACTTGGGATGACATTGGCCACCATTTTGTTACTCACACCACCTCTCCTCAATATTGGTTGAAACCGATTAATGTTACTAATGATGACACCTAGTACATCAATTCAACAATTTTGATTATAGAGGAAAACCTCCCCTCCACCATTCCTCAAGTTCATCAAGTATATCACCTTCAATATACTATAGAATTCCCTCCCAATACCACATCCTCCATTGAACCCCCTCAACATAGTTCTCTGTAGACAAATTTTATATCCCCCACTTAGTAGCTTCACCAAAACTATAAGCGATCTAATCCCTCTTAAATTGACACCTCCAACCCACCAATAGAAGTTCCTCATGTGACTCCACCCTCTCACTATTAACTCCCCAACATGGTAGATCCACCATCCTCCTATACATTAAACCTTTAAATCCATACGGTGATATGGTTCTTGATCAAGAGGATCCCTCCCCTCATGAACCTCCTACTTCTATCCACCCCTAGTGTAATGGATCAAATTCTCAAATCAA
>JZKD02S1749615.1:44719-61222 GCA_000966675.3 Picea glauca | reverse complement strand
TGAGCATATATAGTGCGCAGCTATCTTTGAAACAAAAGACTTCCCTGGGTTGATAATTTATGTTTCACTTGGTTGTTTGAAATTAATTAAGCAATTATAGTGACCAACAATGACTATGATTCCACTTGACATCATTCCATTCACATCAAGGACAATACATATTACAACAGTATGCTATGACAAGACATTGTTCCTTTGACATCAATAAATTAATCAATCAATCCAATCCTTTGACATTTCAACATGATCCAACATTTTTATCTAAGATATATGGGATAACAAGTTGTAGAATTACATGCTTAATGAATCCGTTGATTGTAATTTTTACGTATTAAAATTGTTCATTTAGTACAAGAAATATTTATGTATTAAAATTGTTCATTTACGTATTAAACTTGTTCATTTACGTATTAAACTTGTTCATTTAGGAAAGGCATGGAAAGTGAATGCAAGGCATGGCATTGCAAGGCATTTTATGGAAAGGCATGGTATGTAAAGGCATACCATACCATACCATGACATATCACGACAAGGAATGGAATACCATACGATACCATGGCATGTCAAGGCAAGGCATACCATACCTTACCATACCATGCCAAGGATACCATACCATAGCACGGCAAGGAAAGGTATACCATACCATACCATGGCATGGAAAGGCATACCATACCATGTCAAGGATACCATAGCATACCATACCATACCATACAATACCAAGGCAAGGCAAGGCATAACATACCATGGCATGGAAAGGAAAGTAAATGCAAGGCATGGCATGGAAAGCCATGCAAAGGCATGGCCTTGCAAGGCAATGCAAGGCATGTCATGGCAGGGTATGGAAAGGCATGACATGACAAGGCATGGTATGGAAAGGCATGGAATGGAAAGGAAATGCATGGTATGGAAAGGCATGGTATGGAAAGAAATGGTATGGCATGGAAAGACAAGGCATGGAAAGGCATGGTATGGAAAGGCATGGTTTGGAAAGACAAGGCATGAAAAGTTAATGCAAGGCATGGTATGGAAAGGCATACCATACCATACCATACCATATCATGGCAAGGAAAGGCATACCATACCATACTATATCATGGAAAGGAAGGGAATGCTGAGGATACTGTACCATGGAATGGAAAGGAAAGGCATAGCATACCATATCAGATCATGCCAAGGTATGAAAAGGAAAGATATGGCATGGCATGGCATGGAAAGGAAAGGCATAGCATACCATATCAGATCATGACAAGGTATGCAAAGGAAAGATATGGCATGGCATGGCATGGAAAGGAAAGGAAATGCATGATATGGAAAGGCAAGGAAATGCAAGGCGAGGAAATGCAAGGCATGACATGGCAAGGCATGACATAGCATGGCATGGAAAGGCAAGAAAAGGAATGGAATGGCATGACATGGCATGGAAAGGCATGTAAAGGCAAGGAAAGGCATGGCATGGAAAGGCACAGAATGGAAAAGCAAGGAAAGGCACAATATGGAAAGGCATGGCATGGAAAGGAAATGCATGGTATGGTAATGTATGGCATGGAAAGGCATGGAAAGGAAAATCATGGCAAAACATGGCATGGAAAGGCATGGTATGGAAAGACAAGGCATGGCAAGTGAATGCAAGTCATGGAATTGTAAGGCATGGTATGGAAAGGCATGGCATGGAAAGGAATACCATACCATATCATGGCAAGGCAAGGCAAGGCATACCATATCATACCCTGACATGGAAAGGAAAGGAATACCATACCATACCATACCATACCATGCCAAGGATACCATACCATAGCATGACAAGGCAAGGAATAACACTCCATACCATACCATAACATACCATACCATACCATACCATGGCATGGCAAGGCATACCATACCATACCATGCCATGCCAGGGATACCATAGCATACCAAACCATACTAAGGCAAGGAATACCATACCATACCAAGGCAAGGGAAGGCATGCCATACCATGGCATGGCATGGAAAGGCAGGGAAATGCAAGGCAAGGCAATGCAAGACATGGAATGGAAAGGCATGGCATGGCATGGCATGACAAGAGAAGGCAAGGAAATGAATGGTAGTGTAGACCCCTCTGTCCTCGGGCTGAGATCCACACAGGATCTTTTCCAAACCACACCAAGAGTTAATTAAACCCTTTGTTTAAGCCCGCGAAGGATTTTGGGTTTCGCGAGTTGAAGGTTCTCGATGCAATGCCACAAATCTTGCAATAGCCGAAACGTGAAATGTCAACAAAGGTTGACTCCTCCAATGCGACGAGCACATGCCACCTATCACCCACTGGCTTTCGACTTTTGGGACTCAAGTGAACAACCAACAACCATTCCTCTTCCTCTATGATTCCTTGACTCTGAAATTGCGCCTTTGAAAATATCAACGGCTGGGAAGCTCCCTTGATCCAAAGGCTCATGTTGTATTGGGATTTCACCAACTGGGAATCCACAACACTTGACCCAAACCACTGGTCACTCCATTTCCCAAACTTTGATGTGTGAATTCACGTGTGATATCAACAAATCTCGTTGATCCAGATCTGACGGTCACTATCCCTTCTGAGCTTAAGGGTGTTGAAAGTCACTTAGTCTTAATCCCTTCGTTGTTTCACGAAATCCAATGGCTCACGGGATTTCAACGCTTCTCTTGCAATGACTCCTCCATCCGATTTACCTCCTCAAGGACTTCTAGCCAAATGACTTGGCGCCCTCCCTCCTGAACTTGACTTCTGCAAGACGAGTTCAACCTTCATCTCCCTTTGACCACTTCAAAGGTTAAATCCCTCCTGAGCATTCGCTTGTAAACTCAAGCTTCCAAAACAATCCCTACATGCACTCCTTGCGGCACACTTTCAAATAATCTCTGGTTATTTGAGTCTTTGACCCTATGCACTCTCTGCAACAATAGTCTCTCAATCTTCCACATGGATTCGTGAAATCCAAGATTTTACTTGGTCTGCACACACCTTGCATGACTCTTGTGTCTGTAAACACGCAATCTGAATCTCTTCTGAGAGTTATGAGATAAAACCAAGATCATGGCCGACACACTCCTTGCCAACCCTCCACTGCACTCTTTGTATGATTTTTAAGAAAGAGAGACAATTGAAACTCATTCTTCCCTTACCCAGAATTCAAACATTCAACTGAGAATTCCTAAACCTACAAACACACATAGCATTAAAAGAAATTCATATAGAGAACGCAAACAAGCTTGAAACATACCATTCAACAGGTGGTTCCAACATCCATAACAAACACATAGGAATTGGAATCAAAGATTTCTTCTATTAATTCTAGTGCTCCTGTACATGGTAAATATCAACAGCTAAAAATGCATAAAATTCTCTATTCTCCTCTATTCTCTTTTGCAGCTCTACAACTTATGAATTCTGAAGAATAATAATACAATGGTACAAGGGTGAGGGTGTCTATCATTCGTTTTCCCTCCTATGATTCTAAACTATCTAATCTAACATTCATATCTACCTACTTGCATTAAACAAACATAAATGTCTATTACATCCGGCGGATAGAAACATATGCTCCAAAATCAGTTTAGATCTGTAGATATAAATGCAACTGCACTTTCTTCCTATCTATTACATAAATTCTTTAGATTTCAAAATTCAAAACATTTTCACAAAAACGTGTCCTATTTGCATCTGCGCGTCCATCTATCCCTTTGGCTAGGCATGTGCTTTGGCTTTCTACGATGCTCCTGCATCATACTCCCTTGCTTGAATTTTTTCATGAACTCCTGTTCATGAGCTCTTCTACGGTCTGTCCATGCTTTTGAATTGTTGCTTCATCTTCCCAACTGGCATCTTCAACTGGATGTCCTTTCCACTTGACCAAGTATTCAAAATAGTCTTTTCTCCTGGTCTTTTTGCTAATCCTCTTGTCAATTATGCTTTCCATCTGTGGCTTTTCAGCTATAGGCATTTGTTTTGTCCATTGAATTTCTTTCTGGTCCTCCTCTACTCCTGCTTCTTCAGTTCTATAAGGGTACAAGTCCGCAACATTGAATATCAGTGAAATTCTGACCCCATCAGGTAATTCAATCTCATATGCGTTTGCCCCAAATTTCCTTACGACTTTGCACGGTCCAATATTTTTCATCTTCAGCTTGTTATACGTTCCCCTTAGGAACCTCTCCTACCTCAAATGGGCAAGAATCAAATCACCAACTTCAAATTGAAGTTCTTGCCTATGTTGATCTTCTCTTTTCTTGTATTCTTGACTTGAACTCTGCAATCGCTCCTTGATTCGGCTGTGAAGCTCCTTCATTCCTTCCGCAAAGTCCTCTGCACTAGCACTCCTGAATTCAACTTGATCTGTATCTTTCAATTCAGAAACTCCCCTTGGCTACATTCCATATACAATTTGGAATGGAATATGACCTATGCTTCTATTGAGTGAATCATTGTAAGTGAATTCTGCCTTTGGCAGAATGTGATCCCATTGACTGTGGTGTTCAGTCACTAAGCTCCTTAGCAAATCTCCCAAGCTCCTATTTATGACCTCTATCTGTCCATCCGTCTGAGGATGATACGTTGAGCTAAAAGACAATTTTTTTCCCAGCTTCTTCCATAAGGTCCTCCTAAAATGTCCCACGAACTTGGTATCTCGATAAAAAAAAATACTCTTTGGCAAGCTGTGAAGTCTGTTGACTTCCTTGAAAAACAGGTTCACAATATGAGTCGCGTTGTTGGTTTTCTGGCATGGTATGAAATGTGCCATATTTGAAAATCTGTCGACTACCACAAAGATAGAATCACATCCTCTTTGTGTCCTTGGTAGTCCCAATATGAAATCCATGCTCACTGTGTCCCATGGCCTTTCAGGTATGGGTAAAGGTTGATATAATCCTGCGTTCTACCTTTTTCCCTTCGTGTGCTGGAAAATTCTACATCTATCCACGGATTTCTTAACATCTGTTCTCATCCCTATCCAATAATATGAGCTATTCAACTATGAGAACGTCTTGTCATGACCGAAGTGTCTGGCCAATCGTCTGCTATGCTTTTCCTTCAGCAGGTTCTCCCTCATGGATCATTTCGGAATACATAGTTGATGTCCCCTGAATAATAATCCATCTTGGATCATATAATCGGTCCATTGGCTTCTGTCTCTAAGAATTGGATTCTTAGATGCCTCATATGCTTCCTTAAAATCTGTATCATCCCTGTACATTTCTTTGAGGTTATCAAAACCCAAAGTCTTGACTCTGAATTCTTGCATAAGCAAACATTTCCTACTCAAAGCATCAACAAATTTGTTTGTAGTTCTAGAAACATGCTTAATCACAAAAGTAAAATTATGCATGAATTAAACCCATTTAGCATGCTTTTGGTTCAACTTCTCATGTCGAGTCACGAATTGCAAAGCATGATTATCGTTGTACAAAACAAACTCCCTGGGAACCAAACAATGTCTCCATTTCTTTAGTGCTTGTATGACTGCATAAAATTCTTTGTCATATATGGAGTATTTAATCTTTGCTTCATTCAGTTTTTCACTAAAATACGCAACCGTCCTGTTGTCTTGGATTAAGACCGCTCCAATTGCAAATCCACTCACATCACACCTGACCTGGAATGTCTTGATGAAATCTGGCAAAACCAGAATTGGTTGTTCAGTGATCTTCTTCTTCAGCAGGTTGAAACTCTTCTCCTCTTCCCCTGTCCAGTGAAAATATTTACATCTTTTCTTCACCGTAACCATCATTGGTGCACTAATTCCACTGAAGTTTCGGATGAATTTCCTATAGAAGCTAGCCAACACATGGAAGCTTCATACTTCAAACACACTCTTTGGTGATGGCCAATCCTTAATCGCCTTTATCTTTTCTGGATGCATTTTTAGTTCATTTGTAGAGAGAACAAAACCCAAATAAATGAGTTATGTTCTCATAAATGACGATTTCTTCATATTGATCAGCAATTTCTCTTACTGTAATCTTCTCATTACTACAGCTACATGATTTAAGTGATCTAATTCAGTTTTGATGAAAATTAATATATCATCAAGATATACAATGATGAATTTCCCAATGAAATCCTTCAAGACTTCATTCATCAATATCATGAAAGTACTGGGTGCATTCGTTAATCCAAATGGCATGACAAGCCATTCATATAGGCCTTCATTTGTCTTGAATTCTATCTTCCATTCATCACCTTCTCTCATTCTAATTTGATGATATCCGCTTTTCAAATTGATCTTTGAAAAAACCCTTGCTCCACTCAAGCAATCCATCAAGTCATCCATCCTTGGCAATGGGAATCTGTACCTGATGGTAATTTTGTTGATTTCCCTTGCATTTGTACACATTCTCTAGCCACCGTCCTTTCTTGGGCTGAGCACTGTCAGAACAATGCATGGACTCAAGCTCTCCCGAATTAATCCTTTGTCCATTAATTCTTGGACCTATCTCTTAACTTCTTCATTTTCCTGTGGCGTCAACCGATACGCTGCTTTATTCATCAAACTGGCTCCAGGTATAAGATCGATATGATGACTTATAATCCTGATAAGTGGCAATGAACAAGGTAGTTTGTCCATTGCTATATCAACAAAATCTACCAGCAACTCTTGGATTTCTTTTGGTAAATCATCTATTCTCGTATTGGTCAAAACAATTTTTGGCTTCCAGACCATAATAAATTGTGTCTTCCTTCTTCTTAACCTCATTAATAAGTTCCTTCCCACTCACAAGAAGTACAATGTTTCTCATCTCTGTTTTCACCTCTTTATCCATAATCGACAACAATATGTGCGTCCTACCATTTTTCTTCAGGGTGTACGTGTTCTTTCTCGCATCATGAACCACGTTTCTATCATATTGCCATGGTCTACCCAATAATAGATGAAAAACATCCATGGGAATGCCATCACATAATATTTCATCTTTATATCCTCCTATTTTAAATTCAACTAAACACTGTTTAGTGACATTTACCTGATGTCCTTTTTGCAGCCACGAAACTTTGTATGGGCTTGGATGTGCAACAGTCTCCAGTTCTATCTTTTCGACCATCTCTGCAAATATGAGATTATCTGTGCTACCACTGTCCACTATGACCTCGCATACTCTATCCTTAGTTTTGCAGGCAATTCTAAACAGACTATTTCTTTGGGCTGGGTTCTCTGCCTCCTTCTCTGGCTTCAAGAGAACTTTTAACATCATCAAAGATCTTCCGCCCTCAGTGTCTTCTACCTCAACATTCCATCCTTGAGCTTCAGCAATGTGATTTTCACCACCATATTTCTTTCTATCTGGACACTCATAGGATTTATGTCCGATTTTTCCACAAACAAAGCATTTGACTTTACCTCCTCTACCTCTTCCTCTTCCTCTGGTTCAAGGAAAAGTGTGTCTATCAGCATACTGCCTTCCCTGTGAGCTTCCTCCTCTCTCAGGTTTAGTTTGAGGTTTCTTCTCCTCTTCCTTAGGCCTCTGGACTCTATCTTGGGTAATTGTCTTGCCTCTGCTTTGAATTCTACCTCGGCCTCTTTGACCTTGTTTCCGACTCAACTTCTCTTCATCTTTCAAAGCCATATGACAAGCATCTTCCACATTTCGAATAGTCATCATGCTCATCTCATCTTGAATGTCATATCGTAGAACATTCATGTACCTGACAACTTTTTCATCATCACTTTCTCAATGACCTGCTCTGATGTTTATCCTGTAGAATTCTTCAATGTATTCTTTCACTGACATCAGCCTCTATCTCAAATTCTACATCCTCTGAAATAGAGTGATTTGATAATCCCTGGGTATAAACTTGGCTTTCATTTTTGCAACCATTCTATCCCAGCTCTTGATTTTCTGCTTTCCCTTGCAACGTCTGTCAGCCTGCAATTCATCCCACCACAACACTGCATGCCCTTTAAGTCTAGTAACAACATGTTTGACATTCTTGTCTTCCTCGACATCCTCATAGTCGAAGTATTTGTCTATATCTCTAATCTAGTCTAGAAGCTCTTCAACATCCAAGTTGCCTTCGTACACTGGAATGTCCATTTTTTCCCTAGAACCTATCCTTGCAACAACCCTGAATAGGCGTTCTTCTGCAACATCTTCGACTGCAACTTCTTCTCCTTCATTTTTAGCTTCATTTTCACTTTCAACTTCACTGATGTCCCCATCATCAACTGTGCACCTTTGTGCTGTCTCCATAGCATCAAGCCTGGCACGTAATTTGCACATTTCTCTTGCCCTTGTTGGATTAGGTATTTGCCTGTCTTTTCTTCTTGGTGGCATGGTTGTCAAATTTCTCTTTTTTTTTCTCTGCTATGGAAGGCAAAAAAAATTTATGTGCTCTGATACCACAACTAGTGGAGACCCCTCTGCCCTCAGGCTGAGATCCACAGATGATATTTTCCAAACCATTCCAAGAGTTAATTAAACCCTTTGTTTAAGCCTACGAAGGATTTTGGGTTTCATGAGTTGGATATTCTCGATGCAATGCCACAGCTCTTGCAATAGCCAAAACATGAAATATCAACAAAGGTTAACTCCTCCAATGTGACGAGAACACGCCACCTATCACCCACTAGCTTCTGACTTTCGGGACTCGAGCAAATAGCCAACAGCCGTTCCTCTTCCTCTATGATTCCTCGGCCCTAAAATTGTGCCTTTGATAAGATCGATGACTGTGATCCTCCTTCGATCCAACAACTCACATTGTATCAGGATTTCACCAACCGGGAATCCACAACACTTGACCCAAACCACTGGTCACCCCATTTCCCAAACTCTGATGTGTGAATTCACGTGCGAGATCAATGTCTCTCGTTGATCCAGATATGATGGTCACTATCCCTTCTGAGCTTAAGGGTGTTGAAAGTCACTTAGTCATAATCCCTTCGTTGTTCCACGAAATCCAACGACTCATGGGATTTCGACACTTCTCTTGCAGTGACTCCTTCGTCCGATTTACCTCCTCAAGGACTTCTAGCCAAATGAATTGGCGTCCTCCCTCCCGAACTTGACTTCTGTAAGACGAGTTTGATATTCATCTCCCTTTAACCACTTCAAAGGTCAAATCCCTCCTGAGCATTTGCTTGTAAACTCAACCTTCCAAAAGGATCCCTGCACGCACGCCTTGTGGCACACTTTCAAATAATATCTGGCTATTTGAGTCTTCGACCCTGTGCACTCTTTGCAATAGTAGTCTCTCAATCTTCCTCCTGGATTTGTAAAAACCAAGATTTTACTTGGTCTGTGCACACCTTGCATGAATCTTGTGTCTATAAACATGAAATCTGAATCTCTTTTGAGATTTCTGAGATAAAACCCAGATTCTGGTCGATGCACTCCTTGCGGACCCTCCACTGCACTCTTTGCAGGATTTCTCAGAAAGAGAGACAATTGAAACTCATTCTTCCCTTACCCGAAATTCAAACATTCAACTGAGAATTCCTAAACCTACAAACACACATAGCATTGAAATAAATGCATACAGAGAATGCAAACAAGCTTGCAACATACCATTCAACAGGTGGTTCCAACAACCATAACAAACACATAGGAATTGGAATCAAAGATTTCTTCTATTAATTCCAGTGCTCCTGTACATGGTAAGTATCAACAGCTAAAAATGCATAAAATTGTTTGTTCTCCTCTATTCTCTTCTACAGCTCTACCGCTTATGAATTATGAAGAATAATAAAAAAATGGTACAAGGGTGAGGGTGTCTATCATCTGTTTTCCCTCCTATGCTTATAAACTGTCTAATCTAACATTCGTATCTACCTACTTGCATTAAACAAACATAAATGGCTATTACGTCCGGCGGATAGGAACATATGCTCCAAAATCAATTTAGATATGTAGATATAAATGCAACTGCACTTTCTTCCTATCTATTACATAAATGCTTTAGATTTCAAAATTCAAAACATTTTCACAAAAACGTGTCCTATTTGCATATGCACGTCCAGCTATCCCTTTGGCTAGGCACTTGCTTTGGATTTCTACGATGCTCCTGCATCACATAGCATGGCAGGGCAGGGAACGTCATGGCATTACAAGGCATGGTATGGAAAGTCATTCATGATAAGGAAATGCATGGTATGGAAAGGCATGGAATGGAAAGGCATGGTATGGAAAGGCATGGTATGGCATGGAAAGGAAAGGCATGGCAAGACATGGTATGGAAATGCATGGTARGGAAAGGCATGGTATGGAAAGACAAGGAATGGYGAGTGAATGCARGGCATGTAATTRCAAGGCATGGTATGGAAAGGCATGGAATGGAAAGTAATACCATATCATAGCAAGGCATGGCATGGCAAGGAAAGGCATGGAAAGGCAAGGCATGAAAAGGAAAGGAAGTCCAAGGCATGGCAAGGTAAGGAAAGGAAATGCATGGCATGTAAAGGAAAGGGAATACAAGGCATGGCATGGCAAGGCATGACATGGCATGGCATGAAAAATAAAGGAATGGAAAGGAAATGCATGGAAACGCAAGACATGGCATGCCAAGGAAATGCATGGCATGGAAAGGCAAGGTAATTTATCGCATGGAATGGAAAGAAATGCAATGGAAAGACATGGCATGGAATGGAATGGAAACGAAAAGCAAGGCATGGAATGGAAATGCATGACATGGCATGGAATGGAAAGGCAAGGAAAGGAAAGGGAAGGAATGACAGAGAAAGACAAGGCATGGCATGGCAAGGCAACACATGGAAACGCAAGAATTAACCTCAATTTACAACCTTTTTAGCATGATGTTGAGGGTTTAATTTTCATCTTTATTCCTTGGAATACACCTTGACACCTTTTTTACATTTCTGTTATAATTTTCATCCCTTTAGAGCTTAATGTCTTGAATATTCTAAGGTTGTTATGTGCCATCGCAATGATGTCTTCAATATTCTAGGGATAATACCTCCTCGAATCATAAAAACCTAATGGAGCAACATTTTTGAGTTCTGTGAGATGTTTCAAGTTTGTTTAGGAATGGACTAGGTGACCACTTTGTCCATCCACTCCTAAGGCACAGTTTCATAAATTGGACCCCTTAATCCAAATGTTGCATTGTTTCTTACTAGGAGAAACCCTAGTTCTCAAAATCGATGAATAAAGAATCCTTTGAGGCATGAGACCTAAGAGTGAGGGGTTCTCTAACTGAAATCATGTGCTAGGAATCCAACATATTTGACAATTTTGCAATACGAGTCTCAATTTTCATTTTATGCCCATTTGCAAGATGCATCCCAAACCATTTGGGGAACTCTTGGCCAATTCCTCCTCGGGGAATAAAAACCTAACATAGCAACATTTTTGAGTTTCATGATATGCTGCAAGATTGTCTAGGCATGGACTAGGTGACCACTTTGTCCATCCTCTCCCAAGGTAAGGTTTCATAAATTGGACCCTTTAATCGAAATGTTACATTTCTACTTACTGAGAAAAACCCTAGTTCTTGAAATCGATGAATAAAGAAACCTACGACGCATGGGACCTAGGATTGAGGGGTTCTCTAACTAAAGTCATATGCTAGGAATCCAACGAAGTCGACGGTTCCTAAATTAGAGTATTGGTTTTCATTTTATGCCCAGTTGCAAGTCACATCCCAAACCATTTCAGGGACTCTTGGCAAATTCCTCCTTAGGGAATAAAAACCTAACAAAGAAACATTTTTTAGTTTCGTGAGATACTGCAAGATTATTTAGGAATGGACTAGGTCGCCAAATTTTCCATCTTCTCCTAAGGAATGGTTTCATAAATTGGACCCCTTAATCCAAATGTTGCATTGTTTCTTACTGGATGAAACCCTAGTTCTTGAAATCGGTGAATAAAGAAACCTTTGAGGCATGGGACCTAGGAGTGAGGGATTCTCTAGCTTAAATCATATGCCAAGAATCCAATGAAGTCGATGGTTACAAAATATGAGTTTCGGTTTTCATTTTATTCTCAGTTGCAAGCCACATCCCAAACCATTTATGGGACTCTTGGCTAATTCCTCCTCGGTGCATAAAAACCTAATGGAGATTTTTTTTTGAGTTTTTTGAGATGTTGCAAGCTTGTTTAGGCATGTACTAAATGACCACTTTTTCCATCCACTCTTGAGGCACGGTTTCATAAATTGGAACCCTTAATCGAAATTTTTCATTGCTTCTTACTGATAAAAACCCTAGTTCTCGAAATCGATGAATAAAGCAACCTCTGAGGCATGGGACTCGAGAGTGAGGGGTGCTCTAGCTGAAATTGTATGCCAGGAATCCAACGGATTCAACACTTCCTCAATATGGGTCTTGATTTTCATTTTATACCCAGTTGCAAGTTGCATCCCAATCCATTTTAGGGACTCTTGGCCAATTCCTCCTTGGGGCATAAAAACCTAATAGAGAAGCATTTTTGAGTTCCGTGAGATGCTACAAGATTTTTTAGGCATGGACTAGTTTACCACATTGTCCATCCACTCCTGAGGCATGGTTTCATAAATTGGACCCCTTAATCCAAATGTTTCATTGCTTCTTACTGAACAAAACCCTAATTCTTGAAATCGATGAATAAAACAACTTATGAGGCATGGGACCCATGAGTGAGGAGTTCTCTAACTAAAATCCTATACCAGGAATCCAATGGAGTCAATGTTTCCTCAATCTAAGTCTTGATTTATTTTATATGCCCAGTTGCAAGTTGCATCGCAAACCATTTCAGGGATGCTTGACCAATACCTCCTTGGGGGATAAAAACCTAATGGAGAAACATTTTTGAGTTCTGTGAGATGTTGCAAGATTGTTGAGGAATGGACTGGGTGACCACATTGTCCATCCCCTCTCGAGGAAAAGTTTCATAAATTCCCCCCCTTAATCTAAATGTTACATTGGTTCTAACTGAGCAAACCCTAGTTCTTGAAATCCATGATTAAAGTAACTTCCAAGGCATGGCACCTAGGAGTGACAGGTGCTCTAGCTGAAATCCTATGCTAGGAATCCATTGGATTCAACACTTCCTCAATATGAGTCTCATTTTTTTGTTTTATGTGCAGTTGCAAGTCGCATCTCAAACCATTTCAGGGACTCTTGGACAATACCTCCTTGGGGCATAAAAACCTAACGGATCAACATTTTTGAGTTCCGTGAGATGTTTCAAGCTTGTTTAAGCATGGAATAGGTGAACATATTTTCCATCTGCTCCCAAGGCATAGTTTCATAAATTGGACCCACTGATCCTAATGTTGCATTGCTTTAATGTATTCAAGGTTGGTAATTCCATATGCGCAAGAGAATGTATGGAAGTGAATATTGTTTGAAATAAACATGCAAATGTTTTATTTGGAAGGATTGACATTTGGATGTGGTCTAGTCGAATAAGTATCGAGTGCATATTCATAATTACCTCTAGACTAGTTAATTCTCAAATGACCATTTAAGCATATCACAGTTCCAAAATGTCCTAGAAAAATATTCATTTGTGAAATATAAGAGAAGAAGATATATATACCAGATAACTCTCAAAGGATCTTCGAGGAAAACATAATCATATATGGCATAAAATGGAGAGGGTTGGCACTTATGGTTATGTAATAGAGTTTGTAGTTGATATTTAAAATGTATAACAAATTATTTTATTATCTTTACTAGCGTTTATTGGAATTGTTTCATGTTTTACATCATTGGAATGACATATTATCTGTAACTTATTGGAAATTTTGTTATGGTATGTGAACTTTGATATGATGTAATATGATTATGGTTTCATTTCATATGTTGTAATATTAGAAATATAATAGAAAAATTAATTATTGCATGAAATAAATAATAACTTTTCATTTTGAATGTTTTTGTTTGCAGAACACAGGTCTTCCAGAAGATCCAGTTGATCCTTGTGAGATAGATCCATATTATAATGGGTTTGATATAGACATGGGATATTATGATGATGAGGCAGATGCAAAATACACTGAGGCAGACGATGATGATGATCATGACAATGATGATGATGAGTCAGTTGATGGTAGTATCTAGTGACATTGATCATATATACTCCATCATGGATTATTGTTGATATATCATCATGATTCCTCCTTTTTATTTTTACTATCATCTATATCATCTTCACCTGAAGTACCATATTATTGAGTTGTATCATTTTTACATGTTATTGATCTACTGACATATTTGACTTTCACTTGTTTTAGTTATATATGATGGTGATCTTATCAATATTGACTTGTTAGTATATATATATATATATATATATATATATATATATATATATATATATATATATATATATATATATTGGAAGTGGTCGATGATTTTTGAATGGATATTTATTACGTATGATGATTTTGATTTACTACTCAGGATGGATGTTGTCAAATTCAATTAAATTTCTTCATGAATGATATGAAATTAATTTGAAATGTGATACCTGTTTTTTTTTAGATCTCTAGAAATGTTATGATATACATTTCAAATGAGATATATGTTTGTATGGAGATTTAATAAGTATAATGATGTTGTTAGTTTGTATGGATGTCCATTTCCCTAAAAAATGTTTATAAAATCTATCATATAACATACTTCAAATGCAATATGACATACTCTACAATAATATAAGTTATTTAAGAGGCATGATATATTTAACTAATTAAAATGAAATAAAAAATATTAAAATAACAAATGGAAGCTATAAAGGAAGAAACATGAGTTGTTAAAATGGAAGCAAAATGTGGATCTAAAATGGAAGTAAAACTCGACATTAAATTGGAAGCCATACTTGGAGCTATTTCTGGATCTAAGTAGGAAGCTAAATTGGTTGCTTCACAAGAAGCAAAATTGGATGCTAATTAAGAAGAAAATCCCAACATTAAAAGGAAGCAAACCCTAGACCTAAAAAAGAACTAGGTGCTAAAAAGGAAAAGATCCTCTCGCAGAGGGTTTTGTGGAATACCCTATAAAAATATCCTAAAAGTTTGTTTATAGTGGAAGACACTAGTAGAGGCTAGCGTCCGGAGGTTTTAGAGGAATTTTTTTCACGGTGCTTTTATAAATACAAAGCGCACCGGTGCGTTTATAACATTGACACACTGGTGCACCATGGTAGGGTTATTTAAAAAAATATATACTCTGGTGATCTAGGTGGATATCGGTGGCCACCCACCTATTCCAACTGGCTCAAAACCGTTTGTTGATAGCTTACTAATTTTAGCAGTTTTTCGATTCCTAAACTTCCAGAGCCATTTTGAGGGACTATTTTTTTTTTTCATAATCGGGCACCTTAATGATAGCCAAAAGATTTGATTGATCCCCCAAAATGAATATCCTCATCGATACCTTTCCAACAAGATATTTTGTTCCCAAAATGGAGATCGTATGCCAAAGTTACACCCCCAGGAAGTTGATACACCAAACTACCCAAAACAGGGTCCAAAAAATTGTTGGCTTTTCATCTTCTGGGGTTAGGGTTTTGGATTTTATTTATGTTAAAAAGGCCTTTAGAGCCTCATTGTAATAATAATCTTCTTGCGAATGTGAGTATTCATCACATCTCTTCTTAGAGATAAGCTTCCACCATTCTACCAAGTCTTTCACTTTGCATTTCTATAGTTTTGTACATTTCGCTCATTAATAGAAATTGTGTATTACTATATCTCTATGTTTATGGTTATATATCTGACAAATATTTGTTATATTGTTGGAAATATGATATATTTCTGTACTTTTCTTTATTATATCTCCGCTCTCATTTCATGTCGAAAATATTCTGGATCATTGGTATCAAAGTAGGTTGCTCATGATTTTTTTTTCAGTGCATGTCCCCGAGGAGGTCTAAGTATAGAAAGTTGGGTCTCGAGCTTGTCTCTATTGAGTACAATATTTCTCACATTCCCAAGAAACCATCCATGGAAGAAGAAAATAAAAACGACAGAGCAAAAGATTCTATCAATATGTTTCTTGAGCAAGCTCTCACATGACCGAGGGATGAACTGATGGAGAATTTTACCCACATCCTTCAATGTCTGTCGATAACACTAGGCACGTCTTCATTGAGAAGACACTTTGGAAGAACCTATCCTTTCAAGGTACAATTTAATTTTGATATTCCTGTATTTGAAGGACAGATAGATGTGGATGCCCTAGAAAAATGGCTAAATATGCTAGAAGGTTATTTCTATATTCAAAATTTCTCCGACAGGGAAAAGATCACCTTCACACTCCTTAAGGCTCTCCCCCATGTCAAAAATTGGTGGGAAACTTATTGGGAGAAAGATTCCATAGAGGAGTTTAGAATATATGGGGTCGAGACCACTTGGGATTTTTTTGTGGATGCGGTCAAGGAACAATATTACCCTTTTGGTAACTATGACGACCAATACATGAGATGAAAAACACTATGGCAAGAGAGGGGGAAAAAAGTGTCAGAGTTCACAAATAATTTCCAAACCTTGCATTGTAATAACCCTAATTAATTCTTTAATTATCATGAATGATAAATATTATTTTAATGAAT
>JZKD02S1749615.1:16330-31266 GCA_000966675.3 Picea glauca | reverse complement strand
ATGGCCCTTATAAGGTGTTGCAAAAGATTGGTACTATGGCATACAAATTGGAGCCGCCTGCATCTTCACGAGTACACCCAGTTTTCCATGTTTCATGCTTAAAGAAGGTTATAGGGGACAAGATCCCAGTTCAAACTATATTTCTAGAACTTGATGAGGAAGGAAAAATCATATTGGAGCCTAAAGCCATCACCGACATAAGAATTCACCAGCTGAGGAATAGATCCATTTTAGAGTATCTCATTAAATGGAGGAAACTACCAGCTGAAGATTCCACTTGGGAAGATGAGTTTTTTATAGAAAAGCATCCAGAGTTACTCAAGTGTTGTGAACAACACTTGTCTCAAGGGGAGGGGCATGTTAAGCCCTAATATTGGCTCATTACCCCTTAATTGGGGCATATTATATATTAATGTTATTTTATTTATGTTGGCTTTAGGCCATTAGTTGTAATTATACCTCCTAGTCTCCTATATATACCAAGGAGACATTTTCATTTTGAATCATCTTGTACTTGAACATTTAAGTGGGGAAAATGAGGTTTCCCCCTTGAAGAGGCTTATTATCTAAAATTATCTCTTTTTCAAGGCGTTGAGTACTTTTTCTGAGGTTTTTCTATGCTATATTTATATTTGGTTCTTAACACAATCTATTATGAGAATTGTTGGGCCCTTCATTTTTGAGAAAAGAATTGTGCAAGTGTTGGTCGCGCAATTTTCATCAGAGGCAGGAAAGAAGAACAACAAAAAAAATTTGTGGAAGCTAGCGCAACACCAGCTAAAACAACAGATAGTTGCAACAGAACAAGAAGAGGTGCAAGAAGAACAAAAAGACATAACCCAGCTATATATAGGACATAATATAATTGTAAAAGGGTTGGTTGGTTGGTTGAGTGATTATTATGTGGGTCGATTCAGTTAGTTGATGAGTTAGCTCATTCATTTTGTTCATTAGCTGATATTGTTAGGTTGAGTAGTGTCTATCAGAGTCATGTCCATGGGCATTGCTCAAGGGTTTTGTGGTAAATCAAGAAGAGTAGAGTCTGTAATGAACGTGACCCCCTGGCTGGGAAATCAGGACTCTATGGTCGAGGGCCGGAGCCAAGAGTCTGGACTGTACTTTCTATGTAATGCTGAGTCTGTAATATAAGAAAGATCCTTTAATGATGATATAAAGAAGGGTTAAAGTTTCAAATCTGATGTGTCTTTACATTGTTGCTTATGCATTTTAGTCTTCCTGTATAGCTTATGAGTTACAATTGTTGCTCTTATGGTTAACTGATGCTCACAATACCAATAGGTTTGGTTCTTGTATTTAGATGTTTCTGATCTGATAATGTTTCTTGGGCGAGGACTGAAGTAAGTTCCGAACACTCCATGGATATTCTGTAGTCTTCTCCCTACCCTTCCCTATCTCTATGTCTCAACAATGCTGCAGGTGAGACTTCTTCGCTTAGAAGGAGATGAAAATGCCAGTGCTCTAGACTACATGGTGCCTTTTGTTGGTAACTTGAGTAGGACCCTAGTCTAAACAAACTCATTCCAACAAAATGGTTCCGTTGTCGGGACCCATATTAAAAGGGAACTTGTAGGAAGAATGCTGTCAGGGATCCATAGATATGGAATCTATCAATGGTGGGAAAGAAAATGTAACGCCTTCATATGGAAAGAAGTGGAATTAAGAAGAAAATCGGTGGGAATCACAAGGGAAGCGATCTTTTACTCATAAATATCAAGCAACCAATACCAAGTTTTCTGGATTAAATTCTTGGAAGAATTTTTTCACTGGATCAAGAGACTCCAAGAAGATATAGAGTTCCATTGACGGATCAATAAGATCTGCGCCTGGGATACCGACAAGTTATCAACACTCCAGAGGCTGGACTGTCCAGTCACGAGGGACGTAGATTTATGGGTTACCACCACGATAAAAGGATACATAATCGAATTTGTAGCTGAGAACCACCAGTATTTCTCTTGAGCAGAGGAAATTTTCAAGAAAGGCGCAAGGGGAAGACTTGTAAGAGAGATCCCCCTATGGATTAAAGATTTCTTGGTGGAGGAAGGGATGTTGATTATGTTCCTGATGGAGATGGTAAGTGTAAAAACCCTCGCTTGGGGTAGGGTGAGATAGGGTGAGATTTGTGGCATAAATAGAGGGGAATGATTCTTTGACAAATGGGGGGGGAACAACAAGAAATGGATTCAAGATATGAGGGAGCCTTGAAGAGAGCTTCCAGAGTTGAGAAGTGGTGGTGTGGAAAAATCAAGAAAGTCACAAGATAATCTAAAAAGTTGTGGAAAGAAGGAGGATTAGGAGAAATAGAAGAAAGATAGATGGAAGAATTGCAGAGGATGATAAGACAGGAACGGCTGGCTAGTCAAAGGTTAAATGAGAGAGAAGCAAGGAGAGCAAGAAGTCCCCAGGAGATGGGACGAGAAGGAGGAAGCTTGGATATAATAGAGAAGGAAACCGACATGAATCTTGAAGGAGAAAGAGAAGATTCAGCCCCGATAACAGGAGAGATCAGGAATCCGGCCGAAGAGATCATCCCAGTGGAAGCTAACGAGACCCCCCAAATCAAAGAAATTTTCCCCGAAGCCAGTGGTGCCAGCCCCGAATTACCCGTACCCCAAGTTCCCTCAATACAAGCAATAATATTTATACTACCTTCTCATACCAGTTCTGTTTCAGTACAATTAGTTAACCAGTCACAACCAAGAAGTGCAAGTACAAGGATGATATTGGGATCCCCTGGAAGATCGCAAGAAGGACCATTAGGGTTCACATTGATATGAACAACAAAATCAATAATGGCCAGCCATGCGGGAGGATCAATTTCCCAATACCCAAAATTTTGGAGCAAGGGAGATGAAGACATTGAATAGAACTGGTTCTTATGCGAAGCCATCTGGAGATCAAGAGGGACACCATATGCAAACAAGTTGGTAGAATTCAAGACTACCCTGAGAGGTCGCACTCTCAAATGGTACATGAAGATCATTGAACCAGGAGTGTCATGGATGCAAGGTCAAGCGTTCACCCTTGGCTAGGTACGGATGAGGTTTATAGTAGAGTTCAAACTAGCCCAGTCAGAACAACAGGCTTTGTCTGAGCTGGACGAAATCCAATAGAGAGAAGGTGAATCAGCCTGGGAATACAACCAGAAGTTCAAAGATGCCATAGGGAGGTTGGCACACCCAATCCATGAATAACATCAAAGGGAATGGTATATTCAGGGGCTACTACCTCTAACTCGGATTTCGCTAACACAAGAGCAGATAGCCATGTTGAGAGATGGCTTGGAACAATCGATGAAGATTGAAGCCATGGCGGTATACCCTGGAAGCTTGAGAGTAACCCGACCAACAGTAGAGGCAAATCTAGTGCAACTACAAGGACAAATATCAGCCCGTATAAAAAATATTCAAAAACTGACAATACCCAGACCAGGATGACCACAATTTTGGTGCATTGGATGCTATATGGAAGGTCATTTGGTGAATGAATTCCCATGAGGAAGAGGGTTGGGACCTCCCCAGAATCTAATGGAAACCCCACTAGGACCCACAATAGGGGTTGTGCAAGTATCGATGAACCCACCATTTCACCATCCTGCCTCATATCACGTGTTCCCAGGAGGCCAAGCAGCACCGACAGTGGAGTAATGTGAGATCTGTCGAAACCACAGGCATAGAGCAAGACAATGCCCCATCATGAAGAAATATTCGACGGTACCAAACATAGTCCAATGTGACTTTTGCGCATCTACCACACATACTACCAACCAATGTAGGGCGTTGGATGCACTAGTAGATAGGATAGACCGCACAACATTCAGGGTAAACAAAAACCCTCAGGGACTAGGATGAGGCCGAGGAGGTGGAGTTGGAAGAGATTTGAGAGAAGGAAGAACTAGCAGAAGAGGACTAAGAAGATGTTATAACTGTGATGAGCAGGGTCACTTGGCTAGAGACTGTCCTCACCCAAGGCGGCCATGTTGTTTGCATTGCAGAACCAACAGACATGCAACTGAAGACTACCTGGAGCTAATTGCAAAATGGGAAGACAGGGTACAAAAATTAGGAACTAACCTTGTTAGTTTAGATATTAAGAGGATTTCGAAAGGACAATTTCTGAATCTTAGCATCATCACTCGAGGAGGCACAACGACAAGAGCTGATGCTGATGCTCTACCTTAGATTCAGAAGGAAACACCTAAGGGAGACAGGTACAACCCCCTAAAACAAAAACTATTCTTTAAGGATTCCATAGAAGTCTTCTAGAGTAGTCCTAGTTGTGAGACGCAAGAGAACCCCCCTCAGTCAGTTGTATACCCTAAGGTAGCACAAGTACCTATGTCACCCCCTGCACCCAGAAACCCTATAGGCATACCAAGACAACCTGAGCAACATCAAAATGCAGTTGACCTCTGGTTTCAATTTTTCTCTGACATTCCAGGGAATGATCAACTGACAGAGAAGTTGTGCAATGTGTTTTACCTAGTCTTAGGGAATGAGGGAACCTCAGAAGAAAGGATTCGGGCTAACCTCCCTGAGAAGAGTACTCAGAGGGTGTAATGAAGAAAAGTAAGAACTAGAAAAGAATTCCAACTGGTAGCCCAATTAGATGACTTCGAAATTAAGGACATCATGCTAGATCTAGGGTCAGATGTGAACATTCTACCCAATAAAACCTGGGAATCCTTAGGAAAACCAAGACTAAAATATTCCCCAATTCAGCTAAGAATGGCAAACCAATAGTGTATCTTTCCCATAGGAATACTGGAGAATGAGGAAATCGATGTAGCAGGAGTAAAAACAGTGGCGGACTTTGAAGTCATTGAGATCATGGGAGATAAGGACCCCTATCCTGCGCTACTTGGCATCGATTGGGCCTACAACAACTACGTAGTAATTGACTTAAATAAAGACACCATGACTTTTGAGGCTGCGGGAATGAAGGTAGTTCAACCTTTGGATCCATATATAGGACCCAGGTACACAAAACCAATAGACAATAATATGGAAGGAGAATACCTAGACCAGTTGTACACCATAACAGCCAGGACAAGAAATGATTACACAAACCCTACTGCAGATGGATCAATAAGTTGGAGAAGCATACAATTAGTAGACGAAGACTCAGAATCAACTTTTGATAGTTGGCAAAAAAGTTCACATGAACGATTCTCAAGAAGATGTGCAACTGTCAGAATGACCAGATGGGTCGAGACTGAAGTCAGAGAACACCCAGTATATGATGACGCCTCAGACCTAGGAAAATTCTTACAAAGCATGGAAGAGAACGTGAGAGAGGATAAATGAATCTTGGTACTAGATATTGATTTTCAGAAAAACCCTGCCAGATGGTGGGCTATGCACAAAACTACACTTAAAACTTGGGACGAGGTGAAGAAAGCTCTTAAATACAGGTTCTGGAATAAGAAAAAACTAGAAAAAGAGATATAGATAGAACCCCACGCTGTGCAATTGTTCATCGGAGAATCGGACTTGAGAATACACATCGAAAAGTGTGTGACACAATGGCAAGCTGCGGAGATACCCTCTCTCCTTTGGGTTCAGGTATTTCCCCATTCCCTAGGACCAATTCTGAAATCTTGGTTTATACATGAGGAAACCAGACAACAGACCAACGATTAGTGAACACTAGCAGCTCAATTTTGCAAATACTTCTCATTTACAAGTAAGCACCCTGAGCTGGAACCTATCCTACAAAAGATTAAAGAACTTCTTTTCACAGCCAAAAATAACAAGATATCAGACTTTGTAGTAGGTCCCAGGCATACCCAAGAATTTCAGACCAAACTCCACTTACCTATGACTGGAAGGCCTATAGAATGCTATTAGATTAGCAAAGCCTCAGAAATCCTAGATGAATTAGAAGAACCGAGAAACCTAACCATCAAAGAGACTGAGGGAAATAGGGAAATCCAAAACACCATACCTAGCCAGACCGATAGTTTCTACAATCACCTGCTAAAACTGCAGAGACTCAACATAGGGACCAAAGAGCAATCCAAGATAGCCCTGGTAGGTGATTACTAGGATGAGCAAACCAGTCAATAAATACAGGCCTTACTACGAGAATACGAAGATTTGTTCCCGAAGACTTTTTCAGAATTAAAGGGAATCAAAGGAGCTTCAGGAGAAATGAAGATTGAGCTAAAACCAAGATCCAAGCCCATCAGACATAGGCCATACCATATTAACCTGAGAGTAAAAGAAAAAGTTAAAAAGGAAATTGATAATATGTTGGAAGTCTGTCTTATTTTTCCAGTAGAATAAGTAGAACAGGTCAGCCAGATAGTCATTCAAAACAAGAAATACACTGAAGACATTACAGTATGTGTAGACTATAGGAGCCTCAACTCTACCTATGTACACGATCCTTTCCCAACACCCTTTACTGATGAGGTCCTAGAATAGGTTGCGGGGAAGGAAGCATATTCATTTACAGACGTATTCTGAGGATACCATCAATTTAGGATTGCTGAAGAGGACAAGAGAAAAACCACCTTCATCACTGAATGGGGATCGTTTGCATACAATGTCATGCCGTTTGTTCTAAATAATGCTCCTATATTTTTCTCCAGGATCATGATAGCATCCTTTAGAGAGTTCATTCACAAGTTCATAGAAGTCTACATGGATGATTGGAAAATATATAGCCTACTCAAGGAACATGTAGCACTACTGAGGCTAATGTTTGACAGATGCAGAGAGTTACAAATCTCACTAAACCTCAGGAAGTGTATCGTATGTGTGCCACATGGAAATTTTTTGGGCCACATAGTCTATCGAGAAGGAGTATTAGTAGACTCAGTTAAAGTAGCGGTCATTGTGAATATGTCGCCACCCACGAGTGCTAAACCACTGCACTCCACACTTGGACACACAGGGTACTATCGTTGGTTCATCCGAAGATATGCCAACATCACTGCACCTCTGGAAAACCTCTTGAAAAAGGATGAAACGTTCCGATGGAATCCTGAGTGTGACAAAGAATTCGAAACACTTAAAGAAAAAGTCATCACAACACCAATTTTGATATTTCCAAATTGGGAGAAAGAATTTCATGTCCATGTGGATTCTTCAGGAATTTCCTTAGGAGCTATTTTAATGCAACCAAGAGATGGAGCTATGGATCACCCCATATATTTTGCAAGCCAGAAGTTGTCACAAGAAGAGCACAACTATACAACGACCAAATGGGAAGGCTTAGCAATGATCTATGCTTTACAGAAATTTAGACATTATCTGTTAGGATCTCATTTCAAATTCTTTACTGATCATTCAGCATTAAAATACTTAGTTAACAAACCTGTGTTGGAAGGAAGAATTTGCAGATGGCTTTTGTTATTTTAGGAATTTTCCTTTGAAGTCATCTTCAAGCCAAGACGATGCAATGTTGGACTCGACCATCTATCCAGACTAGAGTCAAGAGAAAGTGGTGGAGCAGTTGATGATCAACTCCCATATGCACATTTATTCAGGATCGAGGCAATTCCAGAATACCTGGAGGACATAACAACCTTTCTCAGCATAGGGGCCTTCCCTAAAAAATATTCTGCAACTTAGAAAAGCCATATGGTCATCAAAGCATTAGATTACCAACTAATCACCGGGCAACTGTATAAACTAGGACTAGATAGTATCCTCAAATGCTATGTCATGGATCATGAAAGGCAAGATATACTCTGGGAATGCCATAATGGAATTGTAGGAGGACACGTAGGAGGAAAGGCAATGGAACATAAAGTTCTACAGGAAGGACTTTGGTGGGAAACACTTTTCAAGGATGCAAAAGCATATGCTAGATCGTGCGATGTTTGTCAATGGGTGAGAAAACCGTCATGTCGAGATGAATTGCCACTTCAACCGGTTAGAGCTCTACATACATTTGAGAAATGGGCAGTTGATTTCATTGGGCCCATTAACTCCATAGCCAAACATTCAAAGGCAAGGTACATCATTACCGCAATCGACTACCTTACTCATTGGGCCGAAGCAGCAACAGTACATGATTGTTCGACGGATACGGCTGCTAGGTTAATTTTCAAGAATATCATTACCCGCTTCAGATGTCCAAGGATCCTAACAACTGATCAGGGAGCTCACTTCATTAACAACACTATAACAAAAATTACTATTGAATTTATGATTCAGCATCACAAGAGCAGTCCATATCACCCATAGGCCAACAGAATAGTTGAACCCTTCAACAAAATCCTGGAAAAGGGACTAACAAAGGTCTGTTGCGCAAACCGAGAGGACTGGGATGAGAGAGTTCCAATGGTATTATGGGCATACAAGACAACTACAAAGAAACTTATCAGATATACACTGTTCCAGTTGGTTTACAGAAAAGAGGCGGTGGTGCCCGCATCTTTCATCACACCAAGTCTGTACATTTCACAAGCCACATGTATGACAGAGGAAGAATCAGTGGCATAGAGACTTGCAGAGTTACAAGAACTCGACGAAACTAGATTTCTAGCCGATTTCCATCAGTCGGTTGAAAAGGCAATATAAAAAGATTGGCATGACCGACACATCAAGACCAAGGTATTTTCACAAGGAGACAAGGTGCTACTCTATGAAAGCCAATACCAGATGCACCCTGGCAAGTTGCACACGCACTGGTTGGGACCCTTCATAGTGGTGGAAATCTGACCATTGGGAGCAATCCGACTTGCGCAACTGGATGGTATGCTATGACCGGGATGGGTAAATGATGCTCGCCTAAAGCCCTACCTATCTCGAAATTGAGAATAATGGGATTCGCTCCAATCCGACGGAGCTTGTACAATAGTTAGATTTGAGTTTTGTTTTCTTTCTGGAATTTTGTAAATTTAGTTAATAATGTCCATATGCGCAGTGTTGTGCCACAATACATAGTTTACCTGTTTTTTTTAAGTGTTGGTTGATACAAAATTCCCAACTCAACAGTATAGAACCTGAAGCATGAGAAAGTGCAGTAATATCCATCATTAAGGATGACAGGGACAACCCTTGTGGTCGGAGGCACCCTTAATCCAAACCTAATCATAGTTAAAGGCCACGCACACCCAGTCTAGTCACAACCTTTATTACCAGTTTGGCACCCTAACTGTCACCGATTAAGCCATAAAGCTACATTATACCATGATTCCATCGAACTTCATGCCGAGACACCCACTCGTCAAATAGAAAGGTCTCAATTTGGCCACATCCCTATTCCACTCAAACGAGTAAATACTCAGATCACCCAATTGGATTTCCCTTGATTAAATCGTCCCATCGGACAACTCACACCCTGTTGCGTCCATACAGTCATCATGAGGAGCATTTATTGTTAAACTTACCCGTTAAAGACAAACAAAAGACTCCCAGAACTCAACCAAGAATGTATTGTTTCTAAAACTTAGCATAGTCATTTCCACATGCAGCACTGTGAACCAGTAGAGACCATTGCAATAGACGAAGACAGAGCCTAGATTTTATCTACCACAAACATGTGAATTCCATGAGCTACAGCAAGCCACATCGCCGTGATGAAATAAGTAGTACCAGATGATATTTGCGACCCCCGGGTCGAGATCATAGGAGACCTCAAAGGGAAAATAGAGCACATCAAGCTGCTCGACCTTGACCTCACAGAATCAACTTTGTTCCCACAGATGCACCCAAATGTCTTTTGGGAGTTGACCCTAGATGGAACTGGAGATATACATTTTATAACAAAAAAGGAGTTCATTAATTTTTTTAACTCCACCATAATGAACCATAGAGACTTACTAGTCTTTGGCACCATAGGGAACATTGCACATTGCACAAATTTTTTGATAAGCAGGGTGCACGACCAAAGCCTATGGTTGGATAAGCATTATTCAATACATGCACAGGACATCCAGCAACTTACTAGACTATCCTCTAAAGGTGAGGATGTGTCAAAAGGATTTCAAGGACCTGGTAAGCATGGGAAGAAGAAAGGCGAACTTAGCCTGTACGAGAAGTTTAACACCAAGCGAGGAGGACGGACAACAATCATTGAGCCAATATTACCCGAACCAATTCAGACTAGCTACTACGTCATAGCCTGCAAGGTTATGAGGTCCTACTATAAGGGGGAATGCACCCTGGATGCGTTATCTGTTGCCGACTTTTGCAATCAAGGAGCAGCATTCAACTGGTGTAGTTTCCTACTGGAGGAACTACTTATAGCTTGTGAGGAGTAACAAGAGAAAGGAGGCACCTTTAAATATGGATACCTACTTGTGGCATTCGCAATGGTCAAGTGGAATTCATTGGTGGGCCGAAAACTGACAATACCAGACAAAGGACATCTGGCGAAGATGTTTGAGCCATGGTAGTCCAGACCAGACTCAGAAAACACAATGCTCAACAACACAACATTTTCCAAATGGTACAATGCTATGATCGACACAACACAGAGGCCAGGCATCCCATAGGAGATCCTTAATAATAACATGAGGAATACTGCATTTGACATAAACTGGCACAGTACATTCGTCTGGCCGAGGCATGCTATCCGGGAATTTTTTCACACATGTATGCTACCTTTTTATCTGGATGAAGAAGCTTTCGACAAGGAGTTCATGTCATGGCCAGGATTTAAACACAACCCACGCAAAACAGGCATGCACTATATTCTTCCAGACGATTTTCTCAAGAAGAAAGACAAGGAAGCAAGAGAGGGACCAAGCTCAGGCCTCAAACAGAAGAATCTAGATGCGTCGGTACATACCGAATTCGAGGTGGAGGAAGAGGCACAACTGTTGGTGTGAAAGGAAAGAGCGGCCCGCTGTAAGCTACCAAAAAATGCCATGCTATCAAGAGCGCAGGTTAACCAGATCCTGGATGTTGTTCTTGGGACCAAACTGTTACAGAAGAAGTAGAGAACTAGGGTCTCCCCACACAAACTCCTAAACCCACAACCCCTTTCATCTTCTGCTCCTCGCACCTGCACCATGACCAAAATAACCCCTGTCATTGATATCCAGGATGACCCAGATCCTGAAACATTCCTGTCCACACCCATCATTGAGCAGCCTCCACCACCACTCCAACTACCAAATCTCCTCACCACCACCGCACATCAGACCACAACTTCAGAGTTGATGCAGTTTGACCACCTAGAGACAGAGGGGCTACAAACCCCACAGACAGCTAGCAAATTCCCCAATCCTAGCTCAAAAATTTCTAGCCCCGACCCCAAAGCCCCAGAGCAAAGTGTGATACTAGACGTTCCGAACCCAAGCATCCAGGAACGAAAACTTGAGTCATCAACACAGGACGAAACCGTGAGAAGCACAAAAGAGTTGGAAGCTAACCGTGACCAGTGAATCACCTCACCACCTAAGGGTGAGGAGGCCCAAGAAACCATCATGCATGATGCAAAAGTACCATAGGACACAGAGATACCAGACGTGCCCAAAGAAACAGACTCAACAATGGCATAGGATATGACAACTACACGAGCACAAATGGAGAAAGTCTTCCAGAACCCCCAGCAATGTGTAGAATTGATGCAGCTCTGCATCACTAGAGAAGAGGTTCTGATTCTTCTGCCTGAAGATCTAATAGTGAGGATTGCACCAGCGCCACATACAGAGGAGGAGGTAGAAACCCGTTCAGACCACTCATAGCTAGCAGAATCCCTCTACAGACGATAGAACCTACTGATGCAACTCCTTCAGCTACAAACCTGGTACAGTGGCCAGCATCGCAATTATTTGGGCTAATCAGAGCCTCCACAGACCAACTAGAGTAAAGACTCTAGGACGTTGAGAGCTCATTCAAGCTCGTCTGAGAAGAATAGTTAGTTGAACAAGCATGTAGAACAAAAGAAAAACGCGACAGGATCCTAGCCCAGCGCAAACTGGAAAAGGTTCGGGAAAAAATTGCAGAAGCCTAGCCTGAGATCTGGAAGGTTGCAACCGACTTACCAGAAGCTAGAAAGATAACAGAACTAGAGCAACAAATCAAGTTGATACAAATGGCATGGACACAACTCACAACACGCACAGAGCAGATACAAGCAAAGTTACAACAATTCCAGCAAGAAGCAGAACAACAACCTTGATAGCTGGATGAACAAATGCAGAGGATAATATTGCAAGGTAACAACACCCTTGCGGCACTACACAAACAAACCGCGGACTGCACCATAATATTTAAGGAAGTCAGTGATTGTATGGGTATCATCGCTCGATGAAATCAAATCTTAGAGGAAGTGTGCACAAATATCTAGGTGCTCAATGAGGAAGTTGCGGTCACAATGGACCCCATGGAGGAGCAACAAAAGTTCGACCAAATTCAATAGGTCGACAATGAACTAAATTCCCTCTACAAAGCACAGTCCGTAGCCAAGAAAGAGTTTCACGAGTTTCGACTGGTGATTCAAACCGACTATATGCAGATGCACTAGGTCGATGCAACAACTAACTCCAAATGGAACTCGCTGGTTGCAGCCAAGCCAAAGGAGTACAACAAAGAGATAACACAACAATTCCTGGCAGAAGCATCACTCCTTGCCCGAAAATGGCAGGAAAAAGTTGAAAGCTTTCATGGAGTAAAGCACAAAGCATTAGAGCTTGTTCCAGAATTGGGCCCTTCATTTGAAGAAGTGAAGGAAGAAAACACACAAACAAAAGAGCTCAAAGAAGAGGAAAAGACGGATAAGGGAAAGCAACAGTTGCTCCTCGAGAATGTGAAGGAACCAAGTGCTTGACCCGAGGATGAGTCAAGGGTTGTGGTCGGAGTCTGTTGGGCCCTTCATTTTTGAGAAAAGAATTGCACAAGTGTTGGTCATGCAACCTCCATCAGAGGATGGAAGGAAGAACAATAGAAAATAGTTGTGGAAGCCAGTGCAACACTAGCTAAAAAAACAAATAGTTGCAACAGAACAAGAAGAGGTGCAAGCAGAACAAAAATACAACACCCAACTATATATAGGATAGAATATAATTGTAAAAGGGTTGGTTGGTTGGTTGAGTGATTATTATGTGGGTCGATTCAGTCAGTTGATGAGTTCGCTCATTCATTTTGGTCATTGGTTGATATTGTTAGGTTGAGTAGTGTATATCAAAGTCATGCCCATGGGCATTGCTCAAGGTTTTTGTGGTAAATCAAGAAGAGTAGAGTCTGTAATGAACATGACCCCCTGGCTGGGAAATCAAGAATCTGTGGCCGAGGGTCGGAGCCAAGAGTTTGGACTATACTTTCTATGTAATGCTTAGTTTGTAATGTAAGAAAGATCCTTTAATGATTATATAAAGAAGGGTTAAATTTTCAAATTTGATGTGTCTTTACATTGTTTCTTATGCATTTCAGTCTTCCTATATAGCTTATGAGTTACAATTGTTGCTCTTATGGTTAACTGATGCTTGCAATACCAGTAGGTTTGGTTGTTGTATTTAGATGTTTCTGATCTGATAATGTTGCTTGCGCGAGGACTAAAGTAAGTTATGAACACTCCATGGATCTTCTGTAGTCTTCTCCCTACAATTCCTATCTCTCTGTCTCAACAACGCTTCGGGTGAGACTTCTTCTCTTTGGAAGAGATGAAAATGACAGCGCTCTAGACTACACAGTGCCTTTTGTTGGTAACTTGAGAAGGACCCTGGTTTGAACAAACTCGCGCCAACAAGAATGTCAATTCTATGAATGTTTAACGTTATTTGAATTATGGGGATATTATGCGATCTATTTCTAACTTGAAATTTTTGACATTTAAAGTTGTTGTTACGTGGATACCAAATTGAGATTATGGTGGAATGAATTTACATGATGATAATGCATATATATCTATGAGTTTGTGTTATAGACTAATATGCAGTTCAATGGGCTATGAAATAACCAAAGGATAATGATAATAAAAGTGGATTTCATGAACACCGTCTGAGAAACAATATGGTATGAACCTTTGTGTGTGAAATTATGTTGGCTCGAATGCATTACTATGATATATGGATCAGTGCAAGTTTTTCAGGTGGTGAGACTGCCTAAAACTGAATATATGATGACAAAATTTTCAGCAACACAGTTCCATTGTATATTCCATGGTAGGGTGTGTACCCTATTCCTATTAGGAGGGGTGGAGGCATTTCCCACCATGTATCCTCTGAAACTTGGACTCATGGGAGGACGGTGTTAGCTCACGCTCCCCTAGACATGTGATGATGATTGTCAGTTGTCTGTTGGGGAAGCTTGGTCAAGAGAGTGACACTTCCTCTTATGGGTTCTATTTGGAGTTAGGTCAATATAGTTGATGCTCCAAGATAGTCCAATAGAGGAAGGATAGGGATGGAAGACATATGTAAGTTAGGGAGGAAGGATGAATAGAAATAGTTGAGAGTGTATTGGAATTTTTCATTATAGTGGGATTTATTGTTTTCCCCTTTTGAAAAGAAAATATGTATATATGTATATTCATAATTACTTAACTGAACTACAATTGTCTAAATGAACATTGTTGTGCTAAATTATTGTAATTAAGGGATTCTGTGAACATTTTAATTGGTTTATTATCTTTTATGAAATGAATGGTCTTGTTGATTGGATTCGATGCATACAAGAATTACTGTAGTTGTGATAATTATTGTCATTAGTACATGCGTGAGACTTGTATGTGCTAGCTACACATGCATTTCTTGCACATGTACACTAGTATGTATATGTTTTTTTTTGCTTACTGATATTGTAGTTTATTGGATATGAATGCATGAACCATGTGTCATTTACCTTGTACTGTAAATTACTCTAACTTCGGGACAAAGTTTCTTGAAGGGTGGGTATATGTAACAACCCTAATTAATTCTTTAATTATCATGAATGATAAATATTAGTTTAATGAATTATTAAAACAGATTTAAGGGGACTTTATTATAAAATTATTATTATTGGTAGTTG
>JZKD02S1749615.1:0-10380 GCA_000966675.3 Picea glauca | reverse complement strand
TATATATGGTGCACTTTTTTTTGTTCATATTGATGTACTTAATTTATATGTTGATGTTGATGTGTATATTGTTAGTTCATGTTAGATATGTTTGTTAAATGTTCTTGATAGATGTGTATGTTATAACAGTTTTCATTAGATGTGCATTTTTCCTATTCATCATGATGATGTACTTAAATAATTTATATATTGATGTTGATGTGTACATTGTTAGGTCATGTTAGATATGTTTGTTAAATGTACTTGATATATGTGTATGTTAAATGATTCTTGTTATATGTGTGTGATGACGATGTTAGAAAATGCTTGTGTTTTGTTAGATGTGATCACAATGATGATGCCATGTTAGTGATTAAGGGATTTTCCCCCTATGATCTTGGGTCTGAATGACATCAAAGTAAGACTAAGTGGAAGAGACAATAATCTCTCCTCAATGATAAGCACACAAAAGATAAAGAAAATAACTACTTAAACTAGGAGGAATTAGGCACAGAGAGGAGAAAAGACCGTACACCTTGTTCTCCCATTTGATGTCGATCCCCACTCCATTTCGTTGAAGAGCTCTTGATCTTCTACTGGAACCAACCTATAATATAGATACAAAATAAGGGTTGCAACGAAAGTAGTTATGCAATCAAAAGCATGTGCATATTAAATGTCATATTCAAAGTAAGCATAAATATAAACATACATTGAAGACAAAATCTAACGGAAAACAAACTCTTTTATTATCAGCAAGTGGAAAAGGTAAGTTACAACCTTGTCCAACCTTTAGGCATTGTCTTGAAGCCAGTTGCTTGGGTTCCTCTATGAATTCTCAAGGATCAAACCAACCAATGCAATATTCCTTCAGTGACTCAGATAGAGATAAGGAGACACCCTATATCCATATCAAATGAGAAAGAAGCTCTGGAAAAAAGAGTTTCCAAACTAAAGTGGATGTTTCTGAGAGAATTATAGGGAAGGGAGGCTTGCTAGATGCTGGCAGTATAACTTTGCATAAAAGAACTTGACCTCTCCCTAGCCCTCCATGGTTTTTTTATATATTACCACATAGGTTTGGGGAGTTGGATTTCGTTGTGTATGGGAAAGGGTCATTGGGAAATGAGTCCAACCGAAAAAAACGCCCAAAAACACAAAATTGTTTTATTTTTCACAAATTTTGAGGGCATCCACGAGTTGCAATGTGGAAAGTCACAGATGTCCATGTGTTTCACTAGGAAAACCCATGGATATGCTCTTAGGGAATGTTTTTAAAATGGTTTTTGAGAGGTCTTTTTGGGGGAAATTATAGCAAGCATTAAGAAAGGGTTGGGCCATGTCACAAAAGCATAGGTGTGACATTTTGTGCTATAACAAATGCCCCCTAATGTGCTAGTTTAAAAGGGAAAAATGATGGACAAAATATAATATGAACTCTGAGGGGTGAGGATGCAATGAAGTGTCCATGGAGGTTCCTGAACAACTAATCCAAAAACAATAATTGTCAGCAAAGATCAAGCAAGAGTTTTGTTTCCCAAGTGGGGCATACCCATTCTCAGGAGTGATGTAAGCATTGTCGTCAAAGCAAGTACATCCCAACATATGTAAAATATAGCAATATTCCATGGCCAAAAACAGTACACAGCGTATCCATGTGATATAAATGAGGTAGCAAGTGTGGCCACAAAGAATACATAGTGGATCAATGCCAAAGTAGATCATAGCCATGAATAGATACATAGTGGAGCTATGTCTCAAAATCAATAACAGAGGATAAATGGAACCAAAGAAACAAACAAGTTGATTCTCTATGAGTACTTGTTTATGAGGTGGAACCATATGAGTCGGGAAGGAGCACAAAATATGTGGTGCTCATGCTTCACCCGAAGTCTTAACTACAATCTCTCATGGTACAAATCTACACTATGTGAATAAATGAGTCGAAGTCGAACATAGTGAGACATCGTTTGATTATCGTTCATTGAGGTATATCATTAACAAATGCGAGACAACCCACCGATAATTATAATGGGAGTCAAGGTACCATGGTACTATCTAACAAGTGTGAATAAATGATCTGGTGTCAAACACCTGGTAAAAACTATCGAGAAGGGGACATTGAGGCATTCCCATTGTCTATAGTGAGGGAACCTACCACTCATGACTACAAGCCCCAAGGTACCAACATAACTCTATATCCCTCTCCCAGAGAAATATGTGTCGAAGTCGATGGGAGGGAAACTGTTAGAAGGAAGGCATTAAGGCATCCTCCATCATCTAGCATCAGGGGTGGCGGGATGCCAATGATTTGGAATAGATTAGACAAAGAGACTAATACTCGTGATGATGAGACTGACTTGGGAAGGCTGACTTGCAAGGTCAAAGGCTAACTGCAAAATGGCCGAAAGAGGTTGAAAATTTTCCCTTGAACATAATCATGACACACTATGTGACTTGGGAAGCATGACTGTGATTTGGGATACATATGTGATGCAGGAGACATCAACAAACGCTCCATAGAGTTGGAAGAATAACCAACCAAGGGAGAAAAATTCAAAATGAGAAAGTCTCTTAAATCCATACTAAACCCAAAACGATGAGATATTGACTCAATATTGTGGTTTGTTCAAGGGAGACAAGGCTGCTGCCAATAAAAGAGATACAATTTTTTCCATTCTTTTTGGTTTTTTTATTTTTTTGTCTTTTTCATGTTATAGAAGCCTCAAAAGGAACAAAAGAATGCTATCGTAGAGTGGAGGGAATGAGTGTCAGGGGTAAGCAAACTAGTTCCATAATGTAAGAAACATACCTATGCTCAATGCAAGGAAGCATGCATAGGATAAGGGCACTCGGGGGATTTCCCCTCTAGGGATAAGGTATCAAGTCACAAGGGCATAAATTACAAGGATGAGGATTGATAGGAATGCATAGGCAATTGGTTCAACGAGAGCATTTTGAATCCAACATTAGGAATAAAAGTGCGAGAAGTCAATATGAAGATGCAGTTATGACTCAACTTTGGGAAGTAAACCTCCCATGATGGTATTTTTCATAATTTTAGTCTCTAGGGCCTGAAAAATAATAAAATCATACCAAGGAGAACTATTTTGGTCACTAGGGCCACAATATTCCTTTTTTGTACATATTCCAGTCAGTCCGAAAAAGGGTTAAACTTATACTGAAAGGACATCTCTTTAAAACCTTTTTAACCAGTGTGTCAAAGACAAGGTCACTCAACTATATTTTAATATTTAAGGAGTCTAAAAAGAGATTAATTATGGATTCCCTTGTCATTTTTCATAAATTTAGTCCCCTGGGCCTGAAAAAGTATAAAACACAAGTTAGGAGAAATCTTATATCTTGTAGACTAGAGTATTCCTTTTTCGTACGTAGTATTCTCCAGTTCGAAAAAGGGGTAAAATTGTGCTAGACAAACATTCCTTCAGGTCCATTTAATAAGTGTACAAGGAATAACATCACTTGAAAATATTTTCAATACTGTGGTCTCTGAGAATCTTCCTGAAAATGTTTTCAATTTTAAGGAGTCTGAAAATAGCTTAACTATGACTCCATAATGTAAGGTAGGGGTCCCGTGGGAAATGGCTAGAACAAGAGGGAGTAAGAAGCATGAAGTTCAAACAAAAAATCATGGTGGGACTAACCAAGACCCCCAATCCTAGAAACATACTTGCACCATGAGCGCTAGAATGAAAAATGATTCTATATTAGAGATCCCATGGAAGGTAGGTTCTACTATCAATCGAACGATGCTTTAAAGCATAGAGTAAGGTTTCATCATTCATTAATGGGGTTGACCCTAGGTTTAAATGGTAACGGTAATTGATAATGTAACAGTTCGAGTGAAAAACACCCTAACCTAAATGTAAATTATAAACATATTACCTTCCCAAAGTCTTGTAAAATACTTAGCTAATTGATGATAAAGGTACTAGAGAAAAATTCCAAATTGACCTAAGACCTGCAAAAGTGATGATATTGCTACAATAATTTGATCAATAGTTGAAAATTTGGAGAAAAATAAGGAAACTTTAGGAAGTGGGTTTTCAAAATTTTAATAAATATTGGTATATTTACCCATTTGCCATTACATTTACACCATTTCACCCAAAAAATGACCAAAGTGACCAAAACCCTTGGAGAGCTAATCCAGAAAATGCACAGCTTGGAGAAACTCCACTACTTGCCACCTCAAACAAGTAAGTGTTCCACCCTTAACTTGCATTATATTCCTTCACTTTTGTATATTCAAGGAAAATTCAAGATTAAATTCACTTTATTAAACACGACTATGTACATCAGTGGGATTCCTTAAGGAAGCATGCGGATATCCGTAGCTGGTGGAAACACCAGTCGTAGATATCCATGACTGTTTTAACTAAAGGTCACGGATGCCCAGGAAAAATATTAAAAAAAAAGGAACTAACTCAATACTTCTTGGAAACTGAGCAGGATGTCTATTCTCTAGAGAGAATGGGAACACGAAGAGGTGCACCAAGCAATTTTTGACAATGATGAAGAAAAACAAGCTTTGTGTGCTTGTGGCATGTACAAGTTTTCCCAAGTTGGTGGCAAGAGGGAGAAAATGAGATTATTAAATCTCCGAATTGACTATTGGAACCCAGATGTCGAGACATTCATGCTTGCTGGATAGTCTTTGACCATTACAGTTGAAGAAATTTACTTCATTATTGGATTATCGAGGAGAGGGGAAGTGCCAAATTTCCAATCTCGGGGAGGAGGACAGAGTATCAACAAATTTATCAACGAGTATTATGATGTCGGCACCGAGAAAAGTTTCTCTCAAGTGCCAATCAAATAGATTACCAACTTGAGTCTCTGAGTCATCTTATAAACTATGGTTTGTGTCATGGGATCCAACTCCATACATTTGGCATCATGGGCACAAATTTAATATGGGGATGAATTTCTACACCTTACTATGTATGACTGGAGCACTACCATGATTAATAACATGAAAGAACAGTTGATAGATTGCAAGCTTAGGAAGGAGAATAAATTTTTCTTCAGTAGTGTCCTATGCATGTTCTTCTTCGAGTGGGTTCCCATGGTGAGCCCACAAACACAAATATGAGGAAACTTAAGACCATGGACATCCATGGTCTGATGCAATCAGCTTATAGCTTTCTTAGAAGGTGGAAAAATGTCCAATCCATTTTATGATGAATTATTTGGCTAGTGGGAGTGAAAAACTCCCTTCATTGAGGAATACCCATATACATGCATCGATTTCACCAATAACCTAGAAATCATCATATTGGTGGCCACCCACCTATTCCACTTGGACCCCCACCATTGCTTCTTTCATCTTTTCAGTTTCCGCACAGTTTACTATTTTTAGCAGCTTTTCGGGTCCTGAACTTCCGGAGCCGTTTGAGGCCTTAAAAGACATTTTTTGGGAAAATGGGGAGAAACATGGATCATAGATCATGTTTCTCACCCAAAATTTGTATTCCTTGGATAGATCTTTCTAAAGAGGTATGGAACGTGTCAAACGGAGATCATATGCCAAAGTTATGTCCCCAGGAAGTTGATGTACCAACTTACCCAAACGGGTCCCATAGTCTTGGTGTTTCATCTCCTAGGGTTAGGTCTTTGGATGTTTAGGGTTTTCCATTGTTTCTCAATAATAATATGCCTTCGAGCCTCATTGTAACATATTTCATAGGCTATTAGCCACCACATCTCTTCTCAGAGATAAGCTACCAGCACCCTAGCTAGTTTATTTCCATTCTGTCTATAAGCATATTTCAGTCATTTGTTATTAATGAAATGAAGTCTTATTTTCACTGCATCTCTGTGTTTATGTGTATTTTTGTATTTCATTGTGTTCCTACATAAATATAGATCAGTGGTATTAGATCAGTCTTCTCATTCTCGACCCTTCTTTGCATGTCCCCAATGAGGTTGGGGTATAAGGAGTTGGGGCTCGATCTGGTTGAACCTTTGCAATATCAACCTCGCAAACCCCGATGACTACCCATGGAGGAAGGAAAGAAAGATGAGGGAGTAGGAGATCCTATCAAAATGTTTCTCGAGGAGTCCCTCGAGAAACAAAGGAATGCGATGATGGACAGCATTGCCCAGATTCTTCAACGGATTCCCACTAGCGGCGCATCGACATCCAATAGCCACTTTGGAGGTGCCACTCCTTTTAAGGTACAAGTAAACTTTGACATTCCCATATTTGAGGGCCAAATAGATGCATATGTCATAGATAGATGGTTGAATCTGTTAGAAGGATATTTCTTGGTTCATGACTTTTCTGACCGAGAAAATATTATTTTCGCACTCCTCAAAGCCGCCCCCCATGTCAAGGACTGGTGGGAAACCTACTCAGAGCAACAGGACAAGGGTGAACCCTCTCTGTTCTCGGCTACACCCACTTGGAATTATTTCTGAGATGATATCAAGGAACAATATTATCCTGTGGAGAGCTATGATGACAAATACATACAATGGACTACGCTGCGACAACAAAGGGACCAAGATGTGCATGAGATGACGAATCTGTTTCATACCCTACGCACAAAGTTGGGTATCAAAGATTCAGAGAAACNCAGCTTGGAGAAACTCCACTACTTGCCACCTCAAACAAGTAAGTGTTCCACCCTTAACTTGCATTATATTCCTTCACTTTTGTATATTCAAGGAAAATTCAAGATTAAATTCACTTTATTAAACACGACTATGTACATCAGTGGGATTCCTTAAGGAAGCATGCGGATATCCGTAGCTGGTGGAAACACCAGTCGTAGATATCCATGACTGTTTTAACTAAAGGTCACGGATGCCCAGGAAAAATATTAAAAAAAAAGGAACTAACTCAATACTTCTTGGAAACTGAGCAGGATGTCTATTCTCTAGAGAGAATGGGAACACGAAGAGGTGCACCAAGCAATTTTTGACAATGATGAAGAAAAACAAGCTTTGTGTGCTTGTGGCATGTACAAGTTTTCCCAAGTTGGTGGCAAGAGGGAGAAAATGAGATTATTAAATCTCCGAATTGACTATTGGAACCCAGATGTCGAGACATTCATGCTTGCTGGATAGTCTTTGACCATTACAGTTGAAGAAATTTACTTCATTATTGGATTATCGAGGAGAGGGGAAGTGCCAAATTTCCAATCTCGGGGAGGAGGACAGAGTATCAACAAATTTATCAACGAGTATTATGATGTCGGCACCGAGAAAAGTTTCTCTCAAGTGCCAATCAAATAGATTACCAACTTGAGTCTCTGAGTCATCTTATAAACTATGGTTTGTGTCATGGGATCCAACTCCATACATTTGGCATCATGGGCACAAATTTAATATGGGGATGAATTTCTACACCTTACTATGTATGACTGGAGCACTACCATGATTAATAACATGAAAGAACAGTTGATAGATTGCAAGCTTAGGAAGGAGAATAAATTTTTCTTCAGTAGTGTCCTATGCATGTTCTTCTTCGAGTGGGTTCCCATGGTGAGCCCACAAACACAAATATGAGGAAACTTAAGACCATGGACATCCATGGTCTGGTGCAATGAGCTCATAGCTTTATTAGAAGGTGGAAAAATGTCCAATCCATTTTATGATGAATTCTTTGGCTAGTGGGAGTGAAAAACTCCCTTCATTGAAGACTACCCATATACATGCATCGATTTCACCAATAACCTAGACATCATCATATTTGTGGCCACCCACCTATTCCACTTGGACCCCCACCATTGCTTCTTTCAGCTTTTTAGTTTCCGCACAGTTTACTATTTTTAGCAGCTTTTCGAGTCCTGAACTTCCAGAGCCGTTTGATGCCTTAAGCGACATTTTTTGGGAAAACGGGGAGCAACATGGATCGTAGATCATGTTACTCACCCAAAATTTGTAGTCCTCGGATAGATATTTCTAAAGAGGTATGGAAGGCGTCAAACGGAGATCGTATGCCAAAGTTACCCAAACGGGGCCCATAGTCTTGGCATTTCATCTCCTAGGGTTAGGTCTTTGGATGTTTAGGGTTTTCCATTGTTTTTCAATAAGAATAGGCCTTCGAGCCTCATTGTAACATAGTTCAAAGGCCAGTATCCACCACATCTCTTCTTAGAGATAAGCTACCAGCGCCCTAGCTAGTTTATTTCCATTCTATCTATGAGCATATTTCAGTCATTTGTTATTAATGAAATGAAGTCTTATTTCTGCTGCATCTCTGTGTTTATGTGTATTTTTGTATTTCATTGTGTTCCTACATAAATATGGATCAGTGGTATTAGAGCAGTCTGCTCATTCTCGATCCTTCTTTTCATGTTCCCAACGAGGTTGGGGTATAAGGAGTTGGGGCTCGATCTAGTTGAACCTTTGCAAGATCAGCCTTGCAAACCCCGACGACTGCCCATGGGGGAAGAAAAGAAAGATGAGGGAGTAGAAGATCCTATCAAAATGTTGTTCGAGGAGGCCCTCGAGAAACAAAGGAACGCGATGATGGAAAACTTTGCCCAGATTCTTCAACGGATTCCCACTAGTGGTGCATCGACATCCAACAACCACTCTGGAGGCAACACTCCTTTTAAGGTACAAGTAAACTTTGACATTCCCATATTTGAGGGCCAAATAGATGTAGATGTCGTAGATAGATGGTTGAATATGTTAGAAGGATATTTCTTGGTTCATGACTTTTCTGACCGAGAAAAGATTATTTTCGCACTCCTCAAAGATGCCCCCCATGTCAAGGACTGGTGGGAAACCTACTCGGAGCAACAGGACGAGGGAGAACCCTCTCTGTTCTTGGCTGCACCCACTTGGAATTATTTCTGAGATGCCATCAAGGAACAATATTATCCTGTGGGGAGCTATGACGACAAATACATACAATAGACTACGCTGCGGCAGAAAAGGGACCAAGATGTGCATGAGATGACGAATCTGTTTCATACCATACGCACAAAGTTGGGTATCAAAGATTCAGAGAAACATTTGGTGTTAAAATACCGCAGTTGTCTGCACAGATACATTTAGGAGGAAATGGAGTTCCTTGACATCTCCTCACTTGGCGTGGCATACCGATATGCTGCCAAGATTGATCAGAAGTTCAAATAGAAGAGGCGAGACTTTGGGTCTGCAAATCAGAAGCAAGGGAAAGGTACCCCCAAACCATAGAACAAAGGACCAAGCCAAGGCAGGGCATCCCATGACAACCCACCAAATCCACAAGCAAAGAACAACACCACGAAGCCAAAAAAGGACACGGGGAAGTGGTGTGAGTTCTATAAGAGCTCCACTCACAACACAAGTGAGTGTCGGGCCAAGCAGTCACTGGTAGCCGAGTTGAAGGCTTATGAATCGGATGCATGCTTTGACTCTGAATCAGAACCTGACAAGGGGAATGAAAGGGAGAAGTAGATTATCGATGTGGAGCCCAATGCCACCGTTGCCACCACGAAGATCCAGAAGGAGGAACCAAAAGATCCAGAGGAGGCAGAGCATCTCTTCCATTCCAATATGTGGGTAAAGGGTTCCCTATTGCAGTTCATTGTCGACAGCGGGAGCTAGAAGAACCTCATCTCGGTAGAGGTTGTGAAGCCGTTGGGCTTGCTGACCACAACACACCCACAACCATACACCATCGGGTGGTTTCACTAAGGACGGGACCTCTACGTCAGTGAACAATGTCGCCTTCCTTACAACATCAAGCCCTTCACGGATGAGGTATTATGTGACATTGCTCCTCTTGATGTTTCTGATGTATTATTAGGCCAACCATACTTGTGGAAGTGACATGTTGTGTATGAGTCCAGGCCTCGTGTTGTTATTATCACTTTGGGAAATAAGCTATACAGGATACAGGAGATAGCACCGCCTACCACCATCTCTTTGGTTACTGCAAAACAATGCAGTAAGCTCATTTCCAAAACCAGGAAATTTGTTTTCCTGATGATCCACCCTCAGGGAAAGAGGAATACTATGGCCATGACCTCCAGACAGGGCCTCGCTGCATGAAAACAATAGATGGATAAGGTCATGGAGGAGTACGAGGACATCTTCACCTCCCCCACAAGGGTGCCTCTACATTGCCAGGTCATGCAATCCAGCGATCTGACCCCAGGTGCACCGCTGCCCAATGGACCCATCTATCGACGCTTTTTTCTGGAGAATGATGAAATCAAGAGGCAAATTCAAGAGCTATTGCAGAAAGGTCACATCTGACCGATTTCATTGCCCTGTGGGAGCTCGATTGTGTTGGTGCAGAAGAAGGATGGGACTTGGAGACTCTGCATTGGCAATCGGGCACTGAACAAGATCACTGTCCGGAATAGGTACCCGATCCCACGGATTGATGACCTTCTAGACCAACTCAAGGGGGGGAAATATTTCAGCAAGATC
>JZKD02S1749604.1:88651-99544 GCA_000966675.3 Picea glauca | reverse complement strand
AAGTTTGACATTATCAGGGTGACCAAAAGGCAAAGATTAAAATTTGAATAATTTGCGACGATACGATTGAATTTATCCTTATCGTTGAAAAAAAAATTGAATTAAAAACTCATATGTAGTAGTGTGACGAGGCTTTGGGAAAGATGCGCGAAATGAAAATAATACCATACCATGTTGTAGACTAAAGAATGAGGATTATGTAGGTGCTAATGGTTTCAAAAATGAAGGTCCTGAGCTCTCATATGGTATATTAGAGGTTTGGGTTCCGGGCGTATAAATAGTAGTGGGTCCCACAATGCCATGTAATTTGTACCTTATGTGACTCTAGTGAATCTATGTGAGATAGAGCTTCATTACATTGTCTAGGGAGAAATGATTACTGTTGCGAGAGAGCCAAGTGTTGGACAAGAATTTTGGATACAGTTTTGAGGAAAATCCTAAGTATGAAGAATATGCACAACAAGAGAGGAAATAAGAGAAGGAAGGAGCAGAGTGGGAAGTAAAGGCACATTCAGGAGTAAAGTACATAGTAAAGGCATACTTGGAAGCAAAAAGAAAGATAATAAAGCAAGATAATAAAGTAGGAAGATAAAGTGGGAGAAAAGGAAGGACAAAAATTTGGAATGAAAAAGAAAAGAGGTGTTCACAATAAGGAAGAACATCATTCAATAAGGAAAAAAAAACATGCAGACGCAAAATCAGAAAAAGCACAGCCGAACAAAGAGTTACCATGAGTTTTAATGAGTCAGAATGAGTTGTAATTGGGCTTTGGGGATAAGCAAGTAGGGTTTTGAGCCCTAGATTCTATGTATAAATATGTAATGGGTTGGGAAGAAAGGGGTTCGCAAGGAGAGTAAGAGAATAGACTAAGGATGAATGAGATTCTATGCTGAAAGGTTTAGGGAGAGATGTAAAGAGAGGCTTTCATTGCAGAGTGGCTAGGAAATCTAGAGAGAGAGATATCTTGATATATCTATTATAAGTGCAATGTGAAGTCCTAGAATGATTACAAAAAACATAATAAAGAAGCCAATCGTTGTGCACATAGCCCAAATTTCTATGAACCATGTTAATTATTGTGTCTTCTTGTCTTTTCATGTGATTTTTGATGAATAGTATGTTTATGCATGTTAGCATAGATCTATTTATTATATGATCACTACGTAGTAATTATAGATGTTATGGTGAATAGTTTATGTTGTAATATTAATCATGATGGTACTGCATAAGATCAATTAATAAGTAACCAAGGGATAACAAAAACATGATAATGTAGACATAGTTGATAAGTAAGAATGAATAAGATGATCGCCTCCCATCCTATCACTACTACAAAACTTGGTTCCTGCAGCCCCAATAGATGCCTCGGGTGAGACTTCACTTGCATGTAGGTGATGTTGAAAGGGAAGGTATATAAAGGGTTTTGTTAGTTAAGATAACTTGAACCTAGGGTCTTACAACCGTGTTCCAACAAATGGTTATGTTGTCGGGACCTAGAATATGTGATTGAGGGAATGTTTTGAAGGTTGACTAAGAAATAGATCTCATAATGGCTATAAGAGAAGGAACAAGAATTTTCATGAAAAGAGAATAGAAACCCTCGGATGAGAGAAAAGAAATGGATGTAAAGGTATGTGTACACAAAGTTGCATGATTTGTTTCTTATTATTTTGATTGAGTAGTTGGAAATATTAGTGGAAAATAATGGAAGGTACTAAACCGCAATGTCGAGGAACTAAAATCCTGAGTTGGTAAGGTAGTTGGATTTTGTAAGTAATAAGACTTTTCATGCTATTGATTTCTAGTTGGATAATATATTGGGAGGTTATATTATAGAATTTTCAATGGATTGTACCCATTCATACAGTGTTGTAGAGAGAGATTTCTTCAAGGGTCCGCACGAATGGCTTATGAAATCATTGGGTGATTAGATAAAGATGTTGTTGTGCAATAAGTGCATGATGAAAATGGAGTCTATTTGTTAAGGATCTTCATGCATATAGGGGGACCCGGGGATGAAAAGAGGATAGTATGAAGGTAGTAAATGATGAAGGAAGAAATGAAGAAAGAATGGAGGGGATGAGGATGCAGAAAAAATAAGAAGGTGTATCAGAAGAGGAATATGAGTTTGGAATATTGTGTAGTGGAAGAAGGTATAAGAGGCGAAAGACTAGGGATAAGAAAGGAGAGTCGTGTAGCGAGCTTGAGGGAAGATAACCCTCCAAAATAGTCCATATTGTAGAAATATTGTGAATAAAAGGAGAGGAAGAGAATTCTCAGTGCAGTCCTATAATAGAATAACTGGTACGTCCTACTCAGACAAAATATTGTGTCAACTCCACAACCCCGTGTGCATCACCAATATCTGAAATCACATTTGAGGATTTTTCAAAAGCACTTGTAGTTAGTAAGGGAGGACATAGTAGAAATATCCAGATCAGTGGAAGTAGTGTGCTAAGTCAAAGTCAACCAACATCATCGAGGGGAAGTACTACATAGAACAATATGGCAGGGGTAGACAAAACACTAATACTACCTAAGTTCCAGGGATTTTGATTGGAGAACCCAGAGAAACAACTATTCGTAAGTGAGACAATTTGGGTAGTGAATAATGTCCAAGATGAGTTTGTAAATATTTCGTAGTTGGTGAAAACATTTAGAGGCCACACACTAGTTTGGTACATGAAACTGCAGAGTACCACACTTACAAGACAAGCAAGGATGCTAGTAGATATTAGACAAGCATTGTTTAAAGAGTTCAAGAAGTGAAATTTTGAGTCGCAACACATTACATAATTGAAGGAAATTAAACAGGTGTAGACTAAATCAGTTTGGGATTATAACCAACATATTAAGGATCTGATGGGTAGAGTGGCATTCCATATCCCTGATCAACAACATCAAGAATGGTTCATTGTAGGATTACTACCACGCATTTTCCAGTCATTGATTCAACAGAAGTTTGTGTTGCATCCAAAATATTTGGAGATTACAATGAAATTGGAAGCATCTCCCATAGGAAATGGTGGAGGGATATCGCAAGTACATATGCAGTTAATTGACTTGACAATTCAATTGGAAGAACTTACAATAGGGAAGGAGAAGAGGGAACAAGTCTGGTGTACCAAGTGTAGGACTGAAGGCCACCATAAATACGAATGCCTAGTATTCATGTAGTATTTGGTGACTAGAGAACCGAATCCATTACTAGGAGGGGGATACTATAAGATATGTAAGAAATGGGGACAACATCCAACTAAGTGTTCATTAATGAAAAAATACTAGAGTATGCCAAGGAAATTATTTTTCCATTTTTGCAAGTCAGTCATACACGAAGAAAAGGATTGTCGGGCATTCGATTTGATGAGACAACGCACTTCAGATATGTATAGGATCCAAGAGGAGAACACTACGAAAAAAGCAGGTGGTCCACAGTATAACGATCATAGAAGATTTAATCCAGGAAACTGAGGAGGATTTGGAAAAGGTCGAGAAAAAGGAGGTAGAGGACCAATAATATGTTACGATTGTAATCAACAATGACACTTATCTCATGACTGCCCAAATCCATGTGCACCCTGCACATATTGTAGAGCATTGGACCATGCGACATAATACTTTCCTCAACTACTGGCGAAGTGGAAAGAAAGAGGGAATCATAACCAACACCCAAATAAAAATGTATAGAAGATATCAACTGAGAAACACAATGAAGGACCTAGAATAAAAGTTTTTATGCGTGGAGGAGATAGAAAAGGGACTGAAGTGACAAATGGAGGGAAGCAAATTGAGTAATGGGTAAGGAAATCAAAAAGACCTATGTTAAAATTTGAACTGAAGAAAGAAAAGTAGAATGTGTTAGAGGACCAGAAAACATAAATTAGGACCATATTGGGTAGCATCAACATCATCTGTGCCTCCTGTGTGTGATCAAGATATGCGAGAGAAGTCGCTTGGGAAGACAAGTACTCTAAGAGAGTTTCTGAGAAGTTGCATAGAATTGATGAAATATGAAATCACGTTGAATGCATTATGTGAAATAATTGATCATTGCACCCAAGAAAGGGAAATTCCTATTGCACAGAGGGTAGTGAATCAGGTACTGCACAAAAAGAGGACTAATGGAGAATTCATATTAAGTGTGAAGATTGGGGAATATGATGTGGATAATGTGATCTTATACTTTGGTTCAGACGTAAATGTGTTACTGAAGAAGACATGGGAAATTATGTGGAAACCCAAGTTGATTTGGTCTCATTTTCAGTTAAGGTTGGTGAACCAACACAAGATAGTACCCATTGAGTGATTGACAGAGGTACCTGTGAATATAGATGGAGTGCATAGTGTAACATATTTAGAATTCATCGAGATCGTGGATGATAGTCAGACATATCCAACACTTATGGGACTTGAATAGGACTTTTATAATCAAGTGATCATTAATTTGAAGAGGAGGGAGATGATATTTGAGGTAGGAGACTTGAAGGTTACTACACCATTGTATCTGAAAAAAGGGAAGAGGTACAAAGATCCAGCGAGAGGAAATGAATTTGATAACTTCTATAATATGAATCCATGGATGGATGATTATACAAACCCCACTACCAATGGTGCACTACACTAGAGAATTATTATCTCGTGTGCATCAGATTCAGAGGAAGGTATAGAACATTGTTAGCATAGGATGCATGAAGTATCAACTAGATGATGTGCATGCACAAGGAAATCATTGCACTAGATTGGAAAGGAGTTATGTGACCCACCCAGGTATGATGGATTAACTAATATAAGCTCATTTATAAAGGTGTTTGATTTATAAGTGTCCAAACATTAGATATTTTTGTCACTAGATGGTGTCTTGAAAGCTACTCCATCTAGATGGTGGGTTGTGCATAAAGAGGGAATGGAAAATTGGTCATAGTGTAGAATACTAATACAAGTAAGATTTGGTACCAAGTTGGAGAGTATTTCACAAATGTATATAGGGGTAAGTGACCTAGCATGTCATTTTGAGTAGTTCAGAACCATATGGAGTTCAGTACCGAAGAGGGAATGGAAGCACAATTTTATACATACACTGGATGTAATTATGAAGAACTGGTACTTGGAACTGGAAATGCGCAGAGAAATAACAGACTAGGACAAAATGATTCAAAGGTTTAAAGTAACATTTACTTTTGAACAAGAATATCCATTACTGAACACAACATTGCAGGTAATTAAAACCAAGATATTTTCATAAGAAGGGTCGATGGAAGTGTTACATGTGTGCAGTGTGCACCGAGATTTGATGATTGTCCATGAACTACTGGAATGTTACAATGTTACTAAAGAAGAACGTGATGAGGAAGATCCAAGGAATGTGTAAGTACATGAAACTGAGGGGGAGCACATAGTATAAGGGACATATCTTGAATATGTTGTTTACACACAACCAATAAAGACATGGAAGGTAAACATTGGGACGATAGTGTATCCAAAGTTTACGCATATAGGAAATTATTGGAGTGATGCAATTGTGGAGAAGATTTTAGATTTATTGTGTGAATATAAGGATCTATTCCCAACTACATTCTCATAAATGAATGGGATAGTTGATGAATTAGGATAGATGAATATTCCTTTGAAACCCGGTGCGAAGCTAGTGAAACAAAGACCCTAAAGGTTAAATATGAAGTACAAAGAGAAGGAGAAAGAAAAAATAGATAGGATGTTGGACGTAGGGGTCATTGAAATGGTGGTGGAATTAGAATGATAAGTCCAATGGTGGTACATGATAAGAAAAAAAGAGGAATCAAGATTTGTGTACACTTGAGGAATCTAAATGATGCATGTCTGCATGATCCATTCCCAACACCATTCACAGATGGGGTACTAGAGAATGTAGGAGGGAATGAGGCTTATTCTTTCATAGATGGATTCTCAGGGTACCATTAGATAAATATTGTGTAGGAAGACAAGTATAAGACTACTTTTGCAACATAGTGGGGAATCTATCAGTACACAGTGATTCCCTTTGGACTAAAGAATGCACTTGCAATTTTTTCAAGAGTTGTGGTTGCATCTTTTAAGGAATTTATCCATAAGTTCCTTGAAGTTGACTTAGACAATTGGACTACGTTTTTTTTATTGAAGGACCACATAGAAGTACTCAGATTAATGTTGGATAGATGTAGACAATGTCATATTTCACTGAATATGAAGAAATGTATTTTTTGCACGCCTTTTGGCATTTTTGGGGCCATGTGGTATGTAAGTAGGTCTTATTAGTGGATCATGTCAACATTGTAGTTATTTTGGAATTAAAACCACCCACCTCAGTCAAATAGTTGATACAAACCTTGGGTCATATGAGATATTACAGAAAGTTCATTAAGGGATATGTGCATATTGCAACACCTATGGAGAAGTTGTTGAAGAAGGAAGCTAAGTTCTAGTGGAATGAGGATTGTTAGAAGGGTTTGGATACATTAAAAGAAAAATTAGTGACCATGCCGATTTTTTTCTTCCCATATTGGAAGAAGAAGTTCCATGTTCATTTAGATGCATCGTCCATAGCTTTAGGTGTAGTACTATCTCAACCACGGGAAGGTGATATAAACCACCCAATTGCTTTTACAAGAAGGAAACTGTGAATAGAAGAGAATAATTACACCACCATAGAATATAAAGATTGGAAATGGTATATGCACTATATAAGTTTAGACATTACTTATTGGGTTCTCATTTTAATATGTATACAGACCATTCTGCAGTAAAATACTTAGGGAACAATCCAATGTTTGGGGGGAGAATAAACATGTGGTTATTGATGTTTCAGGAATACGATTTTGAGGTTGTTGTGAAACCAAGGAAGTTGAATGTAGGACCATATGATTTATCGTGCATACTATCAATATAATATGAAGGGAATATAGATGACATCTTGTTGGATGCATAGTTATTTGCAGTTAAAATGGTGGATGACTACTTTACAGACATTGTGCAGTTTCTAAGTATGGGAATGGTCCCATCAGACATGATAATTCTGCATAAGAAATAATTAGTGGTTAAAGTAACATACTAACAGTTGATTCTAGGAAATCTATACAAGTTAGGTGCAGATGGAATATTGAGATGGTGTGTGTTAGATCATGAAAAGACTATGATACTCATAGAAGCGCACGAAGGGATTGCAGGTAAAGAAACTATGTAGAATATTTTTTGCACAGGGCTATGGTGGTTGACACTTCATAAGGATGCTAAAGAATATTGTTATGAATGTGATGTATTTCAAAGGGTCAGAAATTCATGCAGGAGAGATGAGATTCCTTTACACCCACAGGTTACATTGCAAGCATTTGATAAATGTGCAATAGAATTTTTTGCACTAATCAACCCATCCATAAGAAGATCAAGAGCTAGGTACATAATCATTGCGACACAATATTTGACCAAATGGGAAGAAGAAACACCAATATTAAACTACATCGCAAAAACTATTGTGTGGTATCTATTTGAGAATGTAGTCACGCAATTTGGATGCCCACGCATACTACTCAGCGATCAAGGAACACATTTACTAAGTAGGATGATTGTAGTATTGACTAGGGAGTTTCAAATTCATCATCAGAAGAGTATGTCGTGTCACCCTAAGGCCAATGCAACAATATGAGATTTTAATAAAATTATGGAAAATGATTTGGAAAAGATCTGCAATGTAGGAAGAGATGACTAAGAGTTAAGGGTTCATGTAGTATTATGGGCATACAGGACTACAAGAAAAAAAATGACATGACAAACACCTCTTAGGTTGGTTTATGGCCAAAAAGCAGTGTTTTCGATGGAGTTTAATATGCCTATCCTATGCATTGCAATGATTACTGATCTTTTGGACTTTGATGCAGTAGAGGAGAGGTTGTCACAATTAGTATAGCTTGAGGAATATCTCTTATTCACAGGGTTCCATCAACAAGTTAATAAGGTGAGAGAAAAGGCATGGCATGATAGATACATTAAATATAAAAAGGTTCAAGTGGGTGACTTAGTATTACTCTAGGACAGTAAGTTCATGTGGCACCGAGGAAAGTGTTGAATGCATTGGTTAGGACCCCATGTGATTCATCATGTGACAGAGGCAGGTGTTGTGTAGTTGGAAACACTTAATGGAGAAGCCCTAGGAGGCATGGTGAATGGAAGTTGGTTAAAACTCTATAGAGATGGTCAAGTGTTTGCGCATTAATATTAGTTTCACAAGAACACATGTATCATAGTAGGTGTACTATAGTAGGAAGGTAAAATACATAAAAAAAACAAACGGTAGAAAAATAAGGAAACAAATAAAAAATGGGAAAAAAAGAAGAAATACAAAGGTAGACAGGAACAAGTATCAGGTAGAAAAAGGGAGTATCACACAGATAAAAAAAATAATGTAAAGGAAATTACATGCGCATAAAAATCAAGCATGGAACAATATTGTTAAGGGCATTAAAGCACGTAAATTAAAGTTAAAACACAGTAATGGCGAAACGTCTTGGAAATTGACGCAGAAGCAGTCAACCCTCACGGTTCCACCCTGCTCTCACCAGGACCTTCTCTCTCTCACATGGGCCCGAAGAGTCAAAGTAATCTTCCTCTCCACTCAGGAGTCCACTACCCACAGTAATCTCCTTCGGTGATCTCCCCGTCGGCATATCGGGAGTCTCGGGATTAAGGGTTCGAGGCTTGTTGGACCCCGGAGTTGCGAGAAAATACCACAGCCGTGGATCTCATATAGGACGTGTGTCAAAGATCCGTAAGGAATCAGAGGACTTAAGCTCAGGAGGGATAGTTCCTTCTTGTTACAGTGGTAACAAACCCAGGAGGAGATCGAACCGAGAGAAGTTTTGGAGCGGGAGAATTCTCCAAGGAGGTGGATCAACGGACAGGATTCACGTCGGAGGATCATGAAATCCTGCAGACCATCAGATCGTGGCGAAGTTGCACAGGCGTTAGCCCAAAGGCGCAGAAGGGAACCGGCCATCGGATATCGGCATATCGAGCTTCGGCATTTGACGAGGCAAGATTTTCGTGCTCATTGAAATCGCGAGTTGCGAATTCTCGATTTGACTGGAGTCGTCGATCAGGATAGGGACGCGTGTCAAGAGATCCCATCACATCGGGATTTCGGCGTTCGGCGTTGGGTGATGCAAGATTTGCATGCACGTCGAAATCGCGAGTAGCGATTTCCCGATTTAACGGGAACCGTTGATCAGGGCAAGGACAGGTGGCGCGTGATCCCGAGAAGTCAGACTTCAGGGTTTCGGCATTTGGCAGATCGGGGTTTTTGACCACGAAGAAAACTTGTATCGTGGATTCGCGATCCGTGAAATCCTGAAGTGACATGGCGTGTGGGACCTGAGACTCTAGCGGAGTACAGGTGGCGTGATATCGGGGATCGGTACCTCGGCATTCGGGGATTTTAAAGATAGAATGTTGACATCACAGAGTGCGATATCCCGATAGGGAAAATCCCGAAATCTGAAAGCGTTGACCCATTGACCATTGGGAATCGGGGTTTTGTTTTGCATGTGAATGGTGATCAAGTGAACCGTGAATTCCCGAGTCGCGATATCCCGATTTCCGAAGGGGAGATCGCCGAAGGAGCTTACTATGGGTAGTGGACTCCCGAGTGGAGAGGAAGAGTACTTTGACTCTTTGGGCCCATGTGAGAGAGAGAAGGTCCTGGTGAGAGCAGGGTGGAACTGTGAGGGTTGACTGCTTCTGCATCAAGTGGTATCAGAGCTGGAAATTCTTGCTTGTAGATTTCAGGCAGGAAGAGACAGAGGAGCGGAAGAAGATAGAGTTGCTGAGGACTCTGGGAGCACTCCGATACTCACGACTTGCGTCAAGTGGTATCAGAGCGGGATTTCATCTGTATATTGCAGGTGAAGGAAGACAGGGTTGCTGAGAACTCTGTGGGGACTTGCTTGCTGGAGGTAGCAGTCCGTAGACAGTCAGAAGGAGGCTGTAGAAGAAAGCTGAGCACTCAGGATTGCTGGAGTGACAACAACGATCTGTCGAGGGGATAGATAGACACAGCAAAATGGCTACTGAAGGCCATAGGAAGAAAAGCAAGGCAGAAAATCTTACCGAATGGGATGAAGAAGAGACTATAAATCTCTATGAATTAAAAGTAGACATAGAGAAGATGGAACTGCGGATGCGGCAGGATAGAAGGAGGAGACGACTGCGTGAATTGCCAATGAAGAAGGAAAAAGTGAAATGGCCAGTCAAGCAGCTGATGGTCATAGGAAAGCGTAGGCTGTTGAAAAGAGGGCTGAGGTATGCTGAGAACCTCAGGGCCACAGAAGAAAACATGATTTGTTACTGTTGGCCAGAGACAGGAAAAAGTCTCGATGGTGATGATGATGATGATTGGGATAAGTTGGAATCAGTCGATGGTTTCAAATACTGTCGGTTGGGAAGAAAGGAATAAATTCCATTTTGCCAGGAGGGAAACGAATTGGGATCAGTTGAGGATCTCAAGGACTATCGTGAGGGCAGCCAGGGAATTTCAAATTGCGAGTTGGGCAGGGGAACAGAATTGGGGTCGGCTGAGGATCTCAAAGATTTTCGTGAGGAAAACCAGGAAACTTTGCATTACCAGCTGGGCGATGAAAGGAGATCAGGTGAAGATCTCGAAGACTGCCAAGAGGGTAGCGGAAGCGTACTAAGCTGCCTAGAGGGCAGAGATGAAAAATTGAGACTATCTGAGAGTCTCTTGGACTCAAGGGAGAGTTCAATTCAGCAAGGGTTGCTGATGAAGATGGGATCGGTTGATCTCATAATCTGCCAAGGAAGCAGCAGTGGAAGCATCCCATATGGCTAGATGGGCAGGGATGACTTGAGAAGTCATATTCATCCAGGAGAGCT
>JZKD02S1749604.1:75129-86200 GCA_000966675.3 Picea glauca | reverse complement strand
GCGCGTGTTTCTTTCCCTTACAGTTGTGGCTTTCCTCTTGCATTCCTTTCTCTCCAAAATAACCTTTCTTTCTAATTCATCCTTCTTCTATCAGGCCCCAAAAACTGACATGTGGCTCATCACGATCCACCTAACCCTTGTGTGCTTCGTCAATCTCTCTTGCAATCGCTTGGAAATTCTTTGTGAGCTATGTTCCTTGTGTTTGGACTTGCGTGGTCTTCTCCTTGAGTGCGTCCAATACCTACACTACAATATCATCACTGAACAACCTTGCACATTATGCCTAGGTTTGTGCCATATTCATTTCAGCTGCCTCCTCCTGTGCAATGAACTTTGCGGCTCACTCCTAGAGCGGTTCCATTTGACCCTAGCACTCCTTTTTCTTTGTCTATGAAGGTATGAGTTCTACCTACAGTTTCTTCATGTCCTATGCTCCTTTGACATGATCCATTATCAGAATTGTCTTCTTCCTCTGCTTGAGGTCCTGGATAGTTGCGCTTATTCTTTCTCCTTCCTGGTCCCACTTATGGACCTTCTAATCCTCTTCCATCTTCATCTAGAGTTGTGTTTCTTTGTTGAAAAATTCGATCGTAGTGTGGAATTGTTTCTCTATATCCTTTATCTGCATTGTTGCCTCCTGCTTCCTTTTCTCCTTCACCTCTAGTGGAGTGGTAGGTGTGAGCTACTCCTGGAGGTGCTTGATCTCATGTTGGTATTGATCGATTGTCGACACAATATGATCAATCTTTTGTGTCAGCATGAGTTCAGACATCTTCGTGTTCTTTGGGATTCTCTCATAGGCTACGACCAATTTATGCTCTAGCCTATTCATGCAATCCTTCTCATATTTGGTCTTGAGCTTAGCCTGCTCGAGTACCAATTCCAACGCGTCCCGATTGTCCTTTTCCTACTGCAATTCTGTTGCATCTATGCATGCATGAGACTATACCTCATGTGTGACGTTGAATTGAAGTTTATACATGGACTTGGTTGGTATGCACATCAATACCAACTGTATTTGAGCCAAGTCCTTTAGGGGTGTCTGCCCCAAAATTTCATCCATGCACAACATGTTGGGTGTGACATAAAATGTCAAGCTCAGTGGTGCTATCACCTGGATCATGTCCTGATCAATTGAACCAACTCTGCCTTCTATCTAAGATGCTGATGGGACCATTCCTACACTGCTACCAGTTTTTTGCGCTTCTACAAGATTCTTGAGGAGCTATCGTATGTATGCCAACTCTTCTTCAATTTTGTCCCTTTGGCGCACAACATTATCAAAATCCTTGATTGTGCGATCCTGGATCATTTGGGCCACCATGTCCACATCTTCCTCAATGATCGTGTATTTTGGGGGAATTTTGTGTGTCGTCACCTTCTTGTGTGCACCCCCCATCTAGATGACTGGTCTCTTATTCTGCCCTTGCTCCTGTAGAGTAGCACTTGATGTAGTTCCTTGTGTTGTCTCAGCCTGTTTCTGCTATACCTGTGGCACCTATGTGTTGTTATTATTCCCTGCTTGAGTGCCTGTCTTGGATGTCCCCCCTTTTTTTGGTTGTGCCTTGTTTTGACCTATCCTTGGTTTCTTGGGCACTTTTATCTCCTCGACATGTGTTTGTTCCTATATTACCTCATCCTCCTCTATCTCTATGGGTATTTCTCGAATGAGGACTAGAATCCTCCAGTAATATTCCCAATCCTTAATGGCCATCTCTATGTCCTCCTACTTGATGCAGTAGTGCAATTGTAGCCATTGATTGTCATGATCTTTCCATGCCTAGATCCAGATCACATGTCTAGTGGGTTTGAAGTTGGTTATGCCCTGATACTATGTGATTTCTTCTGGTGTCACCCTCCAAGTGTTAGCGATGTTGTCCTATATGTCCCTGAGATAGCCTTCGAATATGGTTTCATTCGCTTTTCTTTTCTTGGATTCTGAAGCAGACCCCAGTGATAAGTATCGCACTCCATGGTAGGGATTGGTTCTAGTCGCAAAAAATGAATACTTCAGCTCCTTCCATCCAATCAAGGTTATCAAGATGAGTAGCCATGAATAATGAAATTATGTCCCCAATTAGTGTGCATCCTTGCAGTCGTCTAGGAACAAATTCAATAAATCAGGGGCCCAAATGAGGGTGGTTCCCTCTGCACACTGTGTTGCAGTTGTGACAACCCCGATCAAGAATTCCTCCTTTAGGCATTTCCTGAGTAATTTGCATGCCATAATTATTGTAGCCATTCTTGTTGTGACGTCACTAATATGCTTGATGATGATTTTGCGCGACCCCCTTTCAGTGCCATATTTATTCTTCATTTCCTTGGCTAGTGCTTTCTCCTTCGTGTTTTCCTCAAGGAACTATGTAGGATTCTCGCCTCATGATGGTAGCCCTATGATGTATGTGATGAGCTCTATGTCTATTGAGACAAGTTTTTCTAGCCACATATATCTTCCATGTGTGACTTCCATTAGCTTCTTGATGCATTTGTTTGCGTACTGGCCCCTCCCAAAGTGCGGTAGGTCCAAAAGGCCTAGAATCTCGTTTTTGGCTAGACCTGCTGCCCACTGGACTGGTTGATTAATTGGTTCACCAAAGGGTCCTATACCCACAATCTATAGGTATACCTGCTTGGTGAACTCTAGGAACTTGTCAGTGTCCATCACGTCATGGTATGAGTACCTCAATTTCTCCACGTGACCTAACAGATCTGTTTTTATACGTACCCCTTCTGGAATGTGTGACAAGACAATGGTTGCGGTAGGTTGCCTGCGTGATGACCTTGGTACTGTCTGCTTGCACTTTTGCTATGGTGGATGAATTGAGGTTCTAGCCTCCATTGTTCGTTATTCTGCATACTCCTTTGGTTATCCAGTGACATCTTCCATTGTTCCATCTTGTGGTTGTTCTGGCATGGTTGTCTGTGATATTTTCTGCTCGGCCATTTCTACCTGGTTTGGGGCCATCCCATTGACTCTCGGGGCTTCTTCAGAGTTTTCTAGGTGCACTTGGTTTTCTGCATCCTCAGCCTTTTGGCCTGTCCCTCTTCCATCACATCAAGGTCCATGCTCACTTTTGTTGTCTACTAGTTTTCCTCCACAATGGGTGTGGGGCTTTCTAGTGTTGTATCAAGTGATGCGATTTCATCCACATTGACGACTTCTAGAGGCTGAGGTGGTTCTTGTTTGTTTCCTTGTGTCGGTGGTGGTGCTCTAGCATTGCTTCAAGGTTTTCTGGTATTCTTCTTGGTTCTCCCTATTTGGGTGGTGCCATGGTGGTAAAGATGTCATTCGTCACGCTTAGTGGCCTCTGTAACCTATGCAACCTTAATTCTCTTCTTTGTATGCTCTATCACTATGTGCCTTTCCCGATTTCACAATAACCTTTCCACTCCCACGTGATTTCTTTGTATCGAGGTCATGTGAAGCTTGTTGGAGACATTACCACGATTTCATTTTAATTGAACCACTGGTTCCCACATACTTGTCATTGATTTCCCTTGTCGTCACCAGTTGGAGCAATTAATGCGGTGTCTCATCCATCATTTCTGGCATTCAACTCTGATAGCTATCGTCAGTTGGTGCTTCTTTTATCGTATATTCCTTTCTCGTTGTTTCCACTTTGTAATGACCGGTGGTCTTGTCTCAATTGATCTAACATTGCCGATTGTGCATGCTCATTCTCTTTTTGGAACACTATACTTCTTTTGTTATCTTTTGATGTCGGGCACGACACGACATTTTTTTTTTCAAGTGCTAAGGGTTCGACTGTCCCTATACAGCTTCAGTTGGCTCCCATTGATCATCCCTTTGATTTTTGTGCCTCCTAAATCCTTCAACTATACAACTCCCCAATCTGTGACAGTTTTTACTTCGCATGGTCCTAACCAGTGCATTCTGATTTTTCCTAGATGTTGAAAAGATTTACTATCATACATCAACACTAAGTCTCCTTCCTTGAAATTTTTCCTCTTGATATGTTTGTCAAGCCAAGATTTGTCCCTTGCTTTTTGGAATTCTTGGTGGAACCGTGCTAGAATCCTATCTTCCTCCATGATCATCAGTTGATTTAGCCTATCCTGTAATATGCCTCGTTTTCTCATGTTCGTAATCGTTGCTACGCGTAGACTGGGTACCAAAACTTCTAGTGGCACCACTGCTTCTTGTCAATATGCAAATCTAAATGGAGTTTGTCCTGTCAACTTCTTGTATTTGGTCTTGTATGCCCACAATACTGTTGGTATATTTAGGTCCCAATCATCCCTATTAACCTTACAGATATTCGTCAGTGCATTTTGAAGGATCTTGTTAAAGTCTTCTACTGTTCCATTTGCTTGTGGACGATATCGTGTACTTTTTTTATGATGAACTTCAAATTCCTTAGCCATATCCTTAATAGTATTGTTAATGAAGTGAGTGCCTTGGTGAATAATCAAAATATTAGGGCAACCAAATCTAGTGATCACTTGTTCAAACAGGAAGTGTTCTACTATATTTGTGTTGCAATATTTGACTGGTGTTGCTTCCGACCATCTTGTCAGGTATTCCTTTGTGGTGATAATGTACCTCACTCATGTCCTTTTTGTTGGTGGGTTAATTGGTCCCACAAAATATATTTCCCATTTGTCGAATACCTGGAAAGTTACCTCTGGTCGTAGGGGCATCTCGTTCCTTCTATTCAGTTTACTAACCCTATGACATACATCGCATTTTTGGTAGTACTCTTTTGAGTATCTTTGAATGGTCGGCCACCATAGTCCCATGTGCAATACCTTCTGCGCGGTACCTTTGCCTGCATAATTTCCTCCTATTATTCCCTCATGGGATTCTGCTAAAATCCTTGGCCTTTCATGTTCTAGCACACATCTTCTCAAGGTGAAATATACACCCATTTTGTATAAGTGTCCTACAGTAAGTTCATAGTCTGCAACCGGAACTACCAGGTTTTTCTGTGTAGTGTTATATTCATGTGGCTCAGTCCTTATACTCACGTACTGGATAATGTATGTGAAGTATTCATTGATGATCTAGACTGAAAATAATTGTGCATCTGGAAAGTTTTCCTCTATATTTGTAGGCTCCTCCCCATTCATGATCCTTGACAGGTGATCAGGTCTTTCATTCAGCTTCCCTAGCTTGACCATCACCTCAAAATCAAATTCTTGAAAAAAAAATAGCCATCTGCAAATTCTCCCCCCCAACACTGGCTTGTTGACTAGGTATTTGAGCATTGAATGGTATATGAACATATTGAAATATTTCCCCAGTAAGTAATGTATGAAATTTTGAAGCACGTGGACCATAGATAGGCCTTCCCTCTCTGTAGTGTTGTATTTTTGCTTCGATTATGATAGTTTTCTGCTAGCAAATGCTATAGGATGATCCAATTCTTATTCTCTTGGCTATGCCAGAATAGCTCCAAGTGCTATGGCCGATGCATCTACATGTGCATGGAATGTCTTCTCCTAGTTTGGGAATACTAGTATTGGTGTGGTTACCATCTTTTCTTTCAGCGTATACAGACCATGTTGAAAATCCTCATTCCACTGGAACTTTGTGCCTTTCCTTCGCAGTTTCTCCATTGGTGCGGTAATCTACACGTACCATTTTATAAATTTTATGTAGTATCATGTGTGTCCCAATGTCTCTCTTAGTTGATGGACTATTTTTGGTGGTGGTAGGTTAACAATTACTATAATATTGGTAGGATCTACTAGTAAACCTTGCTTGCATACTATATGGCCCAATAGTATCCCAAAAGGTGTTCTGAAGATGCACTTCTTGTTGTTTAATGATATCTGGCACTGCCTGCATATTTATAACTTCAGTTGCAAGACCTATACATGGTATTTCAACAAACTATAGACTGTCCAATTGTTCAAGTATACCTCTAGAAATAGTGGATAAATTCTTTAAATGCAGCTATGACTAATCTAGAAAATATTGTTGGTGCATTCTTCATTCCAAACGAAATGACCATGTACTGGTAGGATCCCCATTCTATAGAAAAAGTGGTCTTGTATCTGTCTTCCAGTGCTATATTGATTTGATGGTAACCTAAAAATTCATTGATGAATGAATAGAATTCATGTCCTCCTACGTTCTCCAACACCTCATATGTGAAAGGTGTAGGGAACGGGTCATGTATGCACGCATCATTCAACTTCCTCAAGTCGGCGCATATTCTTATCCCGCCTTGTTTTTTCTCCTGAACCACCATTGGGCTTATCCATTCTGATTCTTCCACAGGTTCTATGATTCCAGCCTCTAGCATCCTATCGATCTCATCTTTGAATTTTTTCTTATATATCGGATTTAGTCTAGATGGTCTTTGTCTGATCGGTCTTTCCTCAACTTTGAGTGGTATCTTCATTTCACCTAACTCTCTTGCTATGCCCTTCATTTATGTGAACATTGTGGGGAACAGGTCGTTGTACTTGTGCAATAACTCTGTTATGATTTCCACTATTTTCTCATCCTAGTAGTCTCCAATGTTGGCCATTTTGGGATTCTCACCTATCCCAATGTTGACTTTCTTCACCTTGATCAGTGCAGCAATTACTTCTGATTCTAGAAGTGGACCTTCCACTTCTCTTTCTCCTTCAACTTCCTCAATATGAATATCGCATAGATCATCTTCATCTGGTACTTCTTCCTGTACATGGTAGCATGACAAAAATTCTTTCACTGTTTGTTTGTTCTGTTGTTTTTCTTTTGTTATGAGTTCAACTTCTGGTTCCTTAATGAATATCACCCCTCTTATTTGTTTAAGTGTTTTTTCTATGTTGGGGTTCTCATGCTCAAATGAGAAATTGACTATAAATTTTTGTTGTAGTATTGTCCAGCTCGTAGTTTCTCCGCGCAGCTCTTGGTATGTAGACCAGTTTGTTGGGATGCCCTCTAATGTGTGTACAAAATGATGAAGCCATTCCTCTGGGGGTGTCATTTTCCACAACGTTCTGCACTTCTCCAATTGTTTCGCTGGTGCCCCCTGTCCATCGTATTTTTTTTGTTGGTTTCTTCTTTGTTCCGTGCCAAACCTAATGCGTAGTAACTGATTACATTGGTACCAGTCCTTGATTGTTTCTTTGTGTGTGCCCCACCATATTGTAGGTGTGTCCTTGAGTGATATATCTAGTGCTAACAATCTCTGATTTTCTAACACTTCATCTTTGAAACGTTTCAAGAATGATTCTAGATCATTTACCCCATGGAAGCTGGGTGGTTCCCTTATCTTCGTACCTACCCATCTTATTGTGCAGTCTATTCTTGCACATATTCTTGTGGAAACTTCATGTAGCCTTTGTTTCTAGTTCTCTAAACCTGTATCTGAGTTTGGCACACATGAGGTGATTCTCCGCCAATTGAGTATCCCATCTGCAGTTGGGCTTACGTAATCCTCATTTCGCACAGTAGTTATGTACAACTGGCTAATTTCGTCCAAGTCCAAGCAAGTAGGATCTACGGACCTTTCCCCTTCCGATGTGTCTAATGGTGCAATGACCCTGTATTATCCTAACTCGAAGGTAATTTTTCATCTCTTTAAGTTGATTATGGCCTGGTTATGAAATTCCCAATCCAAGTCGAGCAATGTTGGGTAAGGTGTTGTGCCTTCCACTATCTCTATTACTTCAAATTCATCTTTAGTGCACACTCCATCCAGGTCTACTGTCACTCCTTTTAGTCTCCCAATTGGTAGAACTTTGTGCTAATTTGCCAATTTCGGCAAAATGGGTGAATATCCTAATGTGGGATCTCCCATACATTGCCATGTCTTCTTGGGTAGTACATTGACTTTGGATCCTAGATCTAGTATGATATCTCCCATGTTGAAATCTCCAATGTTGGCATTCATCTTAAACTCCCTACTTGTTCTTCTCCTTATATGCAGGTGATTGACTGCTTTCTGTTCTAGCTTTCCTTTTGTCTCTACACTACATCTTTCTAGCATATTTTGTAATATTTTGATAGAGGATGAATCATTTAGTAATTTTACACATGATTGTAAAAATCCTTTGATTATACTTACTTGTCCCAGGGGCTACATTTCTTTGGTATGATCTAATGATGGAGGCATCTCGTACTCTGGTACTTCCTTACTATGTTGCGCGGTTGAGGTTGACGCAATGTCAAGATTTAGAAATTCCTGTCTGGCTTGCTTAAGTATATCCTTCTCGTTCTACGTGTCAAACTGCTTCCTTGGTTCGACATTGTTATTCACCCATTGGTGTTGTACTGGCTCTTATCGTACTGCGTCATTTCCTATTTTATCTCCTCCGCGTGTAACTATGTTGATTTTTCTTCCTTCATCCCTCGCTTCTGCTGAAATCCATTGAACATTCTGATTATTATGATTCCTCTTTTCATGGATCTTCCTTAATAATGTAGGAAATTATTTAGTGTCATGATCTGATGCGTGACAATACATACAAGTCACTGGTGGAAGTAGACATTCTCTTGCATAGTGTCCTGGTTGTTGACAATTGTGACATACCACTAATCATCTACCTCTTCCAAAGCATTCTCTTTCTCTTCCTCCGCCTCTGTAGCTAGCGCGATCCCCTCACGGTGTGTTATACTGAGGCGCTTGCTTATACTGCATAGTATTGTAGTGGGGTTACGCTGTGTTATATGGTTGTTGCGCAGTATTATACCGCTTTTGCATGGTGTTGTATGGTTGTTGCATAGTGTTGTATGGGGTTGGTACTTGGTTAAACTAAATTGTGGCTTTCTCATTCATCATTTTTTCCTGCACCCTATATACATCTGATGTCCTCTCTCTCATCAACTCCATGGTTCTACTGTCTTTCTCATCATGGCCTACTGACTTGGAAAATTTGCAGTATGAACTCTTTGGGACTATCTAGTACTTTTGCATCATTGGAAAGTGATATGGATCATGGCCCTGTTTCTTACAGATTTCGCACCATAGTCCTCCTATTGGTAATAGATTTGAGATTCTTGTTGACATGTACTGCGCGAATGTTGGACATTTGTTCTTATGGTGTCCTTCTATCTTTCATGTGGTACACCAAACGACTTCTCTTTTGTCCTTAATTTTGTTCTGGTTTAGCTGGAATGTTAATTTATTCATATCCTCCTTCAAGTCTTCGGTGGATGGATCTGTCTTCTGATATTGTTTTTCTTCTAGTTGCAGGGATGCCTACAGAGCCTCTGCCTACATCTGAAACTTCTATTATCGTAGTGGATATTTCAAGTTGGGTAATAGTGAACTGATGAACATGTGTCTATGTTGCATATTTTTCATGACATATTTCAAATTTCCTTTCAGTTGCTTGAATCTCTGGTCAATCTCCCATATAGATTATCCTGGTTTCTATCTAATTTCTATCATCTCGTTCATGTATTGGTCCTCTGAACTTGGCTTCTGAAACTCATTTATCAACAAATTCTTGATGTTCCCAATCGTTCTGGTTGTCCCTAGTGGATATTTTGTGGCTAAACTCATATACCAATACAATGCATGATCCCATAGTGTGATAGCTAACTGTGTAATTTTAGTGTCCTCCTCTGTGATATGTTTCTCTTCCTAGATATTTTCATAGATAAACAGGTGCTTATTCGGGTCCTCTTACACTTGTCTGGGTCCTCCGATGCTTCTCCTTTGAATTCTGGTAACCTGATGGTGGGATCGTGTCATTCCATCTTGAATGATGAACTACTACCTCCGCGTGGTGTAGATACTTGGATAATTCTTCCTGAACTGGCTCCCCCAATTGTTTTTTCTTGTGTAGATGTACTTCCTGCTATCTTCCTTCTCCCAAAATTTGGTTGTCTAAATGGTGGTGTTCTTTTTTGTGTGTTGGTCGTACATGGGTTTATGGGTTCCACACTGACATTAATATGGATAGGATTGCTACCTTCTATTCCCACTCTTGGACCTCTCGTCTTCCTCTCATATGTCGCGCATAGGATTTCCTTAATCGTCTCCACACCCAAAGATCCTCTACCTCCTCTTCATCACTTGCCAAGCCTTCCCTCATGGCTACAACTCTCTTCTTAGTGTTCACCTTGTATTGGTAGGGTATTCCACCACATGTCTTTCCATTTGTCACCATGATCTGCTTGATCTGGTAATCTTCCATTATGATTGGGTCCAAGGATTTCTCCTTCTTTCCTTTATCCCCTTCTCCTTACATTTCTCCTTTTTGTGACAGTACTTCCCCCCTTCCCCCATGCATACAGGGAAGTTTAGTTGTTTGAGTCCATTTTCAGTACACCATTATTGTATAATAGTATCTTAATGGAAGTATATAATGATCTGAGGTACCTACCTCAATGTCCCTTCAATAATTCTTGTTCAACTACACTGTACGATTTTTCTGTATCTACCGCAAACTCTGTGATAAATCCGACAATATTGTTGTCTAACAAAAAATCTGTTGCACATGTGAATTTATTATCAATGCATTCTAGTTGTGCGATCTCTTTAGGATTCCATTCTAGTTGTCTGATCTAATTCGTTGGATGGTTGTCTTTCAATATTTTGATCCACTCCTGCAATATGTGTGGAAAATCACAGAAAAATACTTCATGCAAGTTGGTGAATACGTACTTGTCCAGATACTTGCGTGGTGTTAACTTGGGGTTTGTGTTATCTTTCTGCACAAAATATAACTCCTTTTTCTTTAGCCAGCTTTTGATCTCTTTCTTTGTGGGATTCCACAGTATCAACATCCCCTTATAGTGGTGCATTCCCTCACCTTTTTGTCGTCCGATCCAGTATTATTTTGACACACCTTCCGCAGATATCATGTGCTCAATCCCATTGCCTTCCAATCAGCCAACAACATAACTATTTGTTGGTTATAATATTTCTCTTTATCCATTTACCACTACATAATTACCCAGGTTCATAACCAATAATATTCCCAACAAAATCCCTTAAGATTATTGGCCCCTTTGGTTACCCAGAAGGAAACAAAGTACACAGAGTGTGTTATCACCCCATAAATTATGGGAATCAACTTATGACTTGGATATTATGGATATTATCTGTATCTAGTGTTCTTATTGGCAATTGATTTTCATTTTACAAAGAGAAAAGAAAAA